>CAXIVR010000008.1:24418086-24628086 GCA_964035755.1 Teleogryllus oceanicus
GTATTTATTTCGTAAATTTGAATAAAATTATTATTGTGATTCAATTTTATCACAAATATAGAATACGCAAATATTTAACCCGTAAGGTTTTTCACGAACTGGTGATTGGGGACTACACATACCCAACACAAAAATTTGCTTAAACGTGTTGAAATAACAAAAAACGTCTGTTTTGGTGATATGAACAAGAAATTTTATGAATGTCATTCGGATTAATACAAAAATAAGTGAACAAGGAGCACAATTACTTATCAAATTAAAAATATATTTGAAGGTCAACATGAATGAATAAAAAAACATTGCTCCAACTATATTTTGTGCCAATACACAGACTAATCATAAAATTGTCTTTTGAGACCAAATCTAATTAAGGAGGACCAAATAATCAATCTTAAACAACATCACCTCAATTTTAAGTCACTTTCCACAGTTCTTCATTTCTTGCAATTTCTGCAAATACGTTCTCCACGTCTTCACTACTGAATTCGCTCTCTTCCGCTAGTAAATTGACCTTGGCCCATTCCTCAAATCCTGGGTCACTTCCCCTAAAAATATCTCTCGAAGCACCCATAGTTTTGTGAAATATAAAAAAACAAAACACGGGATAAATAATTACGTAATCTGAGGTGGGGTTGATTATACCCCAAGCCCAAAAAAATAAAATAACAAGTTTCTGCTCACCTTCAATCATGTGACCACCGCCAGGTTCGCAGAACAATTGACTCGGTAGAGATACTCAGAAGCTTAGGCTCCTTCGCGTATCCGCTTCACGCTGGTTCAGTATCTTTCAAAGGCTTGGGTACTAACAGCCATCACATCACCAATTACGAGTTAAGGGACATTACATACTAAGCATAAGCTCCATATTCACTACAATCAGTACCGTCTTTTGTTTGACTAGAACTGCTACAACACGTTATACCTACTTGCAAAATATGCTACCTACTACCTGATGTCCCTCACAACTGAATCAAGAATCTGTACAATGGCATCCACATAACAAACCTATAAAATGTCTATGCCTTTTCTTAGACGCACACCTCAATTAGAAAAATCACATCGACAATGAAGTTATGCAAGCAAAAATTAAATTACACCAACTACAACCAATAATTAATAGATCAGATAAAATTACCCTATAATACTGCCTTACTTCTATACAAAAATCATACGACCACTATTATTATATGCATACCCAGTTTGGATCAGCGCAGCCAAATCAAACACACACAAAAAAACTCCAAGTAATTCAAAATCAGTTCCTGCGCATCATCACGAATGCCTCATGGTACGTCTCCAATGCACAACTCCATAAAGAATTCCAGATAGAACCGATTACCAACCACATTATTTTTTTATCCGCTCACTTCTTCCGAAACATACCAAATACACCCAAACTAACCCCGCTAAGACTCTGTCATAACCCAACTCACAGCATCCGCATGAAAAATAAATTTCCTTTCCATACATTCCTAAATAAATTCTCAGTTCTCGATCCAAAATAGAGCTAGTGTTCAAAGATACCTCTACCACCCTATAAGTTGTATTTTAAGATTATTTGTAAGCTTATTGTAAGTTAATTGTAAGTAGATATAAGCAACTATAACAAATGTAGAGTGTATTAACATTGATCTTTGTGTTGTTCTATCCAAAAGAAAATAATAAATGTAAAAAAACTAGCTGATGTATGCGACGATATCAAGAGTCGATTCAATTTTTTGCAATATAGTCTGTATATCTATTTTTCAAAGTCGGAAGAATTTTTCATATCTACCAATACTCTGCCTAAACAATAGCCATACTGCATAGTATGCTATCTTATCATATTAGCCTGTTATGCACCTGTAATGTACTCGCCAAAGATAACAGCCCTGCCAAATTAGACAAATCGAGTGAAAAAACTGAGTTTTGAAACTTAGCTTGCCCCTTACCTTATTTTCATGTAAAGTACATGAAAGTAATTATCATGTACGAAAATTAAATATAATGTACACGTACATCAACTTTAATGTTTAAATTTAAACTACATTGATTTTAATTTACGCATTAAGTTTAAGGTACAGATACATTAATCTCCCTTTAATGTACAAGATTAAAATCCAAGTACAGTCGAACATTAAATCTACATTAAATTTAATGTAATTTTGACAATGTACATATTTTGCATGTATATCCATTATTGTCAATCCTACCCAAATTATGATCTATGCAAAATTAAAGTAGACAAAATTTTCTACAAAAAGTTCACATATGTTTTGTTTTATAATTAAACCCCTTTAAAGTTATAGGCTTCAAAAAGTCTTCTTTTCTTTTTCGGCACTTCCACTAGGGTTAATAATTAACCCTAGCAATACCAGCGTATGTGTGGTAACGTATATTGCCGATTACTGATGATTAGCCTTTCATCGTGCCCGTGGCAGGCCCGCGTGGCTGGACGAAAGACAGTGTACGTATCTTGCATGTATATCCATTATTGTCAATCCTACCGAAAATTATGATATATGCAAAATTAAAGTAGACAAAATTTCCTACAAAAAGTTCACATAATTTTTTGTTATAAAATTAAACCCCTTTAAAGTTATAGGCTTCAAAAAGTCTTCTTTTCTTTTTCGGCACTTGCACTACGGTTAATAATTAACCCTAGCAATACCAGCGTAACGTATGTTGCCGATTACTGATGATTAGCCTGTAACCGTGCCCGTGGCAGGCCCGCGTGGCTGGACGAAGGGCAACTGCGCGAGGGCCAGCGCTTCGCGCAGAAGTACTTCGGCGGGCTGATGCTGGCCGAGATGCTGTCGCTGTTCCTGCTGTTCGCGTCGCCGGGCTCCCTGCAGCCGCTCATCTTCTCGGGCAACTCGGACACGCCCCTCAAGGCGTGCCGCCGCTACCTCTCCACGGTGCGGCGCGTGCGCTCGTGGTACACAGGTGAGAGGCAACTTCTACCCGGGAGGTTTGGTTTTCTCGTGTTTACGGGCGCGTTAACTGCTTTAGTCACTAGTCCCGTTAGTGTAGTGCATGCTTTTTCTCGGGAGATGGCGGTGATCTTCCCCCGCTGGATGGCGAGATACGGCGCCGACCTACCGTCGGCTAGTGGGGTTTCCCCCTAACCAGGACTCTCCCACCAACGGGGCACCGCCTCAGTCGGGACAAGCTCTAAGCTCCCGACCGGTCTCCCGGAATATGTGGTAGTGTAGTGCTTGTTAGTGTAAGTGTGTGTGTGTAAGGGAAGAGGATAGGACAAGGAAGAAGAAGAAAAGATCGCGCGCTGTCCGTGGCCCGTTTGGTAGGGTACTGCTCCGGCATTCGCCGGCGTTGATCGGAGAAACCACGGAAAACACCGATCAGAGCAGCCGGCCGTAGAATTCTCCTCCAGACAGCAGCTGAATTCGACCTAGCTGAAAAGCTAGTGTCGAAAATCCTGCCGCCGTCAGGACGCGAACCTAGGACCTCACGGTTAGAGGCGCTGCAGTGACATCAGTTGATGTACTGAGTCCCCGGTTACCGGGGTAGAAGAGTTATTTTCTGTATACCAGCTTGTAAACGACATTTTCTGTTGCAAGAAATCGTTCATAAAAGGGCCTTTTACGTCACAAATGATGACATATGAAAGCGGCTCCACATATTCGTTATTCGGCGAACATCGAGCAACCGCTCGCCGAATCCCGAGTAGTGTGAATGAGTTGCTTGCTATTTGCCGAGTGACGAACATTCGTTTCGCCCTACCCACCGCGTGTCGGTCTTTTGGACACATCAAAGGGAGCGAACATTCGCCGAACACGTCAGCTGCTCGGGATTGGGCGAGCACTAGCTCGCGCGCGCGCTCGGCGAATGCCGAATGTGTGGAGCCGTCTTTAGATTTTACGGCACGAATCATTGCGTCATCACACATTCAGCCAATCGCCACGAGAGAATTTTGGGGTGGTAGCGGTAAATGGAACAACCGACCACCGTTTTCTCGTACAGCTATCCAATACCCGAGACGTCACAAGGAAGTTGTTTCGCAATATTAAGTTTGATTCTCTTAAAAATTTAAAATGCTGTTATACAAAAAATAGCGTTTGCAACTCGTTTATAATGTTGCTTTATTGCATTCGTACAACTTTGAAAACTCGCTACTAACGCTGCTCGTTTTCAAAACATGTAATCATGCAATAAAGCTTAACATCATAAACTAATTACATAAACTACTATTATGACACAAGTGGTAAAAGTGGCTTTTTTTGCGAGTAGACAGGTTGCGACACGAGGCCGGTAGAACAAGTGGCGCCATTCCACGAGCAAAATAAAATCACGTTTACCAGTACGTCATACTCTCTTTTGGACACAGCAGACCCACGGGAGGGGGGGGCATGCCTCCTCCCCCAAAAGGCCTAGGGTTGTTGTCTTCTTTTACTTGGCAAAATTGATTTAAATATATATTTATATTGTAATTATTAATTTAATTATGTAATTATTTAAAAAATAATATTGTATAGTATCGTACATACGCTACAAAAATAATATACAATATAATAATTTACAATACAGCATATGATTATTACGTAATAAAAATCTATGACGGCCCCCTCAAAAATGATTAGCTGGAACTGGCCCTGATTAGACTGCCTTACTAACTTTCCTTTTATTTTAATTCAAGTACACTAATCACTTAATGGCACACGAGGGTCAGTAGTAACTGACGCAGTCTATGGAAAGTATTTTGTTTTCTTTGTTGCATTCACAGATTAATCTGAACACTTGAGAATCATCTTACTTTTGGCACTAATGCTAAAAATTGAACCTTTAGCCCGTATACATGTCCTGAAAGAACCGTTTTTATAGTGGCAATTAAAAAAATTACGACGCTTTTACACAGCATGAACCTAGGCAGCAATGGCGGCGCATGTGTGTGTGCATGGAACGAAGACAACTGCATAAACTACTTCAAATAAAACAGACGTCAAATGGAATAACTTTCGAAGATCTGATAATCTCAAAAGATAAAAAATGCTCGAACACCTCCATCAACTTGAAGATAGATATTTTTAATGGATATTTTTCAAAAGCAATCTTTAAAGAACATCAACGTAAACGAATATATTTGATCTCAATTATCGATAAATCTATTAACATTATCAGGAAGATGCAGTCGTCAAAGCTAGGCTTCTCACCTGTAGCCTCCGTGATTGAATTCCAGCCTGTGTAAATATATTTTTCTAAGAAAATTTTGTACGATTAGCAACTTTTATTTTCGAATTTTCAATAAATGTAAGATATATTTTTGCGAGTCTCTAGCGGTTCCTTTCAAGAAGTTTTTTCAAGTGATGGTTGATGGTATTACGTACCTCTGCAAAAATACCATAGGAGGAGTTAACGGTTTGCGTCCAGACAACGGTTTGCATCCAGACTTCAGTGTTAGTTTAGGTTTGGATTGTGAATATGAAGCGCAGCTTTACGTTTTCGGTTCCGGCTGAAAAGAGAATTTTGCCTGGAGAACTTTTTCCCGTCCGAAACTCCACTTCCTTCTTTTCATACTTAATTCTTTATAAGAAAGACTGCCTATTCCATTCCTGTCTCTTCCAGCAAATTTTGAGACATCTCTATCTCTTAATTAATTCAGCGTGAAGGAGTTTTGAGCAGGTGTAAAAATATCCCCTACAGCTATTCGCTTCAGTGAATCTGTAGATTATTTCCCTGTCGAATCTTCTGTCTCCTAGAGCTTTTTGGTTATACTCTGCATAGATTTCAGTTACGAAATTGTTATGCGACCCTTTGATGAAGCATTTAAAGTACTCTGATAGAATGTCCATCACTGAATCTCATCCTTCTGCATTTTTAAAATTGATATTTAAGTCCATTCTCTACAAAGATGTTCTTGTTTCGTTTGCTCTTCGTGATATGAATGGCTCATTGGATCAGTCTTGAGGAAGGAATCGCGAGGGAGAAGATCTTTGTTTTGATAAATTAACTATTAGAGGTGGGGATAGACTGATGATCAAGGGCATAGAATAGAAACCACTGAACTGTCTCCTCAAGCGGGGGTGGGGTAAAACGTTATCTGAATAAGAAAATATTTTCATCCCATTTTAACCCCTACTATCACCTTTTCTGAATCACGAAAATATGGTTAAAATAGGGTGCCGGACTAAACGTAAACTTACCCGAGAAAATATGCGATATTTAAGCACTGCTAGTTCTGACTAATACAAATAAACAAAATAATAATGGTTATTTTCGTACAGAAGGTCAGTCATTGGAGTACGAATAAAGGGTTCACGGACGAGGTGACAATAGGAGCATAGTCCTGCATTTTGAAATGACTACGCCGAAGTCACTTTTGAACGAGTTACATATATTATTTTTACAAAGGATTCACGAAAACTTATAAGTAGGGAACGGATTTTCATGTAAATACATATTTTTAGAGGGACAAGATACCTGCATTCACTAATATTTTTTACACTTAACACGACATTCTGAACTAATTGGAATCATTTTTATTTTACATATATTTACATATTTTGGTATAATTACATTTTTTGCATATTTTATCTATAGCTACATATTTCGTTACATTTTAATATATTTAAAGGTCGAAAATGAACATTTCACTTGTGATGCTCGAAATATATGTTACTTGAAAACTAATTTAGTTACTGAAATACTTTAAAAAAATACGCAATACGCTTGTATTAACGCCGGACAATCGCTATTAATTGTCCCCACCTGCGTCTTAGAAACAGCGTAGTCGGGATCAACGATGAGCGGATGTAGTATGTGAAGCAGAAGGAACTTCAACCACGTGATTACTCGTGTTTCATAGACCCCAAGCGTAACTCGATAAAAAATTTCCAGATCATTGTCTTATCCCTTTTCTGGATTTGGGGAGGAGTATGATCCCTTTACATCCCCCTTCTATCACAGGCTACACGGTACTATTCACTTGAGCTCCGGCTCCTCGTAAACAACATTGTATATAATAAGAAAGTATTATATGTTTCGGATGAAACTAGCGAATAATTGCTTCTGTCATTTTTTACCTTTTCCCGTCATTCTGTGTCTTCTGTAGATGTAAAACCTTTATTCAGTCTCTCTGAATCCATGTAAAGATCTGATCGGCAACGTACTTTGCTCGGAAAATGCTTGAAGAATGTTATTTTCACAAATATAGAATACGCAATGATATCCTGTGCAAGTAGCACATTAACTCGTAACTGGTGGTCATTTTTTGTCACGTAACTGGTGATGTGGGGACTACACATACCTCAACACAAAAATTTGCTTAAACGTGGAATAACAAAAACGTCTGTTTTGGTGATATGAACAAAAAATGTTATGAATTGTTACGAAGAAACAAAATGACTCCTTTTTATATGACATTTTTTGCAGTTTTCGTCGATTTCGACTAATGAGTCATTTTTTACCTTTTCCCGTCATTTTAAAGCATTTTCGCTGATATCGTAGATTATATCATTTTAATAGCACTTGTTTCAAAAATAATTTACGAGATGCAACAAATATTCTTTGCAGAATTCCTGAGTAGCATATTCGGATTAATCGCACAGAAAATATAATATCAGCCCTTGTATGTAATCTAAGGTTCATGTGACGCGTATCGGCGCCATTGTCTGTTCGGCCGATTTCGCAATAACTAAAAGAACAGTCCAAACAAATCTGAGGCAATCTGAGTTCACTTGAACGAATGGAAAGTCTCAGTTACGTACATCAGTAACGTATCCAGCAGCTTGAGTTGTTCATTTGAACTGGTTTCCATAATTTTTTTAACGTTATTTTTCTTTGCGTTTAGGTCATTTTATTTTAAGAGCATTTTATTGATCAATTTTTAGCGATGTTTTTGGTCATCAAAATCCGCCCCTTAATCAAAAAATTAACATCTGTACTAAAATGTATGTAATGCATTGTTTTAAAATGAAAAGAAAAAAATGTTACTTCATTAAAATCCACTGCTTATTTATCACTATCTCTTTCAATGTCATCACCCTGCATGACGTTCATTTGTTTCCCGACCTGTCACAGCGGTCCCTTCTTAAGCCTGTTTTACACGGTCATTTTTCATCATTTTTATGTACAGAAAGAGGATGGAGAAAGGACGTTCGTTTCTACACGTTGTTTCAGTGCCGGAACTGGATGAACGTGATACCGACGCTTTACACGGTCATTTCCGGTCTGAACGAAAATACTCGATCGGGTTTTTGTCCAGTTTCCCTGATCCATTGAGCAAATGCTGAGATAGCCCCTTGCTTTGCTTCTGGACGTAAATGTAGCTTCCCTATGCGCACGTTTTGTTGAACTTTCCTTTTGCTTCTAGTGGTAGTACAGCCTATGGTGAGTTTCTATTTCGTTAACAATACAGAAAAATCAAATCTGTTAGTTCCTTTACTGTTAAAAATAAGTTTTCTGTAATTTTGCAACGAAAATATTTAGTTTTTGAAATGTTAATCCCTCGCTTTTTTAAATTTATTATTATTATTAATATGATTTTTCATCTTTCAACTATTAATAGTTAAATTCTTGGAAAGGGATTCTGAAACTCAAGAAAGCGTGCGCAGATGATTTTCTCCCCCATACGTCACATACAGTTTTTGACTAAATAAATAAATAAATAAATAAATAAATAAATAAATAAATAAATAAATAAATAAATAAATAAATACTTCCACCAGACGCCGCAAAAAGCGCTGAAGATCAAACATTTGAACATCGCATATATAGTAACAAATTAAGTTAGGTTGTATTATGACTAAGCATGGAACGCGACATTAGAAAACAGCACATGTTTTATTTCTCACTAAATAATCACTTCATATTACAATTCAATACATTAAAAAGCTTTCGACACTGTCGAAAAGGAACAAGCACGCATTACAAACCATAGAAAGTTCCAAAAAGTGAGCTAGGAGCGTGGTAGTCAAATTGGATGAAATCTGTACCGGAAAATGAAGCATGCGTCATTTGGTCGTACAAATTACATCCAGTCTGTTCTGTAAGTTTTCTGTATCGATGAGAAATTATGAAAAAATGACTGTACGTGTAAAACAGGCTGTAGAGCAGGGGTGGCCACAACGAGTCAGTGTCGTGCGGCTCTTGAAACCGAGCAGAGAGAAAATTAATTAATAGGCAGTCAGTAGCAGCGATGTGTGGTTTAACGTACGGTATTGAAAGTAAGTTGTCTTGCTTCGAATTTTTGCGGCTCCCAAAACTAAGGTTAGTGGCCACCTCTGCTATAGAGTAACCCTCACTATTAGAGCGATTTTCCTAAGGATGAGCCAAAGTGACAGGTAGTGCTGGCAACATAACTGAAGGTTCTGAGGTCGTTGTGCCCTTGAGCCCATAAGACTCCCTTCCCGCATTCGTTCGTTTGCAGTTGGCTAACTTGTAAATGGCTTCGACGCTTCTTTCTGTAATGTCCTCCTCCGACAAAACTATAGTGCCTGCGAGAAATAATTGATATTAGGAAGTGCAGTGTAATGCGCTCTTCTGTAAAAACTCTTTTTTCTTTATACATTACATTGAATTTACTTCTTGTGTGATAAATATTATGTTCATTTTAAAACCGAGACTTGAATGCGAGATGCGTACCGATGCACGTGTTTCCGGCTTAAAATCATTTTTCTTTCTGTTTACATTCGTGCAGTTTTCTTTTAGAGATTGGTAGATTGTTAGTTTACAGATTAGAGCATGTTAAGAGATTTTCCACATACGTAATTAAATTTAAATATTTCCCGGGCTTGCGTAGGAGCCACAGCTTTCACAGGAGCCATTAGCACTTTACGAAGGGGTGTGGCTGAACAGCTGTCGCGGCGGAGGGATAGTTCTCTGAAATACATATGATGTTCACTTGTTTTCCCGAACTGTCTTACTTTGACTCATCCTTAGGAAAATCGTTCCTTACCAGCGGGTGCCGCGCCGCGTTGCGCATGCGCAGGCGACCTGTGGGCGTCGGAGGGCGAGGGGGCCCCCCTCGCCCCGCGCGCCGCCGCCGCTCAGCGCACGCTGCTGCCCTTCGCCAGGTGCGCCCCAAGGCCCTTGCGCGGAAACCGAACCATACGACACCAAAAACAAAAACAAAATCTGTGATTTCAACGAACATGATTGATTTTTTCGTGTTTCCGGGCGCGTCAACTGTTTTGGTCATTAGTCCCGTTAGTGTAGTGCATGTTTTCCTCGGGAGATGGCGGTGATCTTCCCCCGCTGGACGGCGAGATCCGGCGCCGACCTGCCGTTGACTAGCGGGGTTTCCCCTAACCAGGACTCTCCCTCCAGCAGGGCACCGCCCCAACAGGGACAAGCCCTAAGTTCCCGACCGGTCTCCCGGAGTATGTGGTAGTGTAGTGCATGATAGTGTGTGTGTGTGTGTGTGTGTGTGTGTGTGTGTGTGTGTGTGTGTGTGTGCGTGTGAGTGAGTGTAAGGGGAGAGCATAGGACAAGGAAGAGGAAGAAAAGATCGCGTGCGGTCCGTGGCCAATTGTTAGGGTACTGCTCCGGCATTCGCCTGGTGTTGATCGGAGAAACCACGGAAAACTACCGAACAGAGCAGCCGGCCACTAGAATTCCCGCACGCTTTAAGTCCCGCAAACAGCGTGTAGGACGAGCCTGGTCTCGCGTTCCAGCGGGGAGCAACGCCTCCACCTCCGAGTACAATGCACTACACAAGCGGAACTAATGACCAACAGTAGACGCACCCGCAAACACAAAGTAATAATAAAACTTGTTACTTTCTCGTATAAACAGATTAATATTCGTAATATAGAGAAAGTTATGTAATACTGAGGAAAACCAATTTCCAGATTTCAGCGGAGCAGAAATACACGTCTTGGGGTCCCCTGATTCCGAAGTTTTTGTTTTTCTTTTCCTCCAAAACGTCCTCTGGCTAGCTGTCCGTGTGTCCGTCCGGTGTATGTGAACAACATTAGTGACTAAACTATGCATACGATTTTTTTCCAAACTGAATAAACCCCTGTCGATCTGGCCTGGGTCAAAGCTCTGCGATTTTGAAAAACTTTCATTAATTTTTGGAGATACTTTACATGAAGATCTTGAGCCATTTTCAAAATTTTCTCAAAAATGGCTCCAAATTTTTCCTTTAAATTTCTTGTAAGAATAAAGTGAAATGCACTTATAATGGTGGCATAGGTCCAATTTTTACCGATAACTCGGACTTTTTGAAAATTGAAAAGTTTGAATTTTTGACCGATATTTTTCAAGCTGCCTAATGTTGGAATTTGTGGTACTGAGGCGATACATCCTTTTCCAGGAAGAAATTAATTTCCCGATCGTTGTATTTCCTAAAACGAATCTCCTTAAGCTTATTTGCATTGAATTGTTAATATGTAAATGAATTGGGACCAGTGACTAAAGTTCACTATACAGGCGGCGCGCGTGTGTGTGTGTGTGTATAATAGAAAGAGACAGAGGCAGAGAGAGACAGAAAGAGAGAGAGAAACACAGAGAGAGACAGGGAGACAGAGAGAGACGGAGAGAGAGACAGAGTGACAGAGAGAGAAAGAAAGAGAGACAGAGAGAGAAAGAGAGGCAGAGTGAGAGGGAGACGGAAAGAAAGAGAGGGAGAGAGAAAGAAAGAGAGACGGGAAAGAGAGAGAGGGAAAGAGAGAGGGAGAGAAAGAAAGAGAGGGACACACACACACACCACAAAAACCTTCAAATTCCTATTCCTTTGCCGTGAATTCCGAAGTGGCACGTGCCGGCTGTCCTCGCAGGGTGAGCTGCGACGGCGAGTGGCTGAGCCAGATGGAGATGTCGGTGACGCAGTGGGCGTTCCTGGGGCTGATGGTGACGTTCCCCGGGCGCTTCGGCGCGGGCGGGGCGTCGGACGCGGAGCTGGAGGCCTTCGTGCACCTGTGGCGCGCGCTGGCCCACCTGCTGGGCGTGCGCGACCGCTTCAACTTCTGCGCGGGCGGGCTGCGCGCCGTGCGCCGGCGCTCGCGCGCGCTGCTGCGCCACTTCCTGCTGCCGGCGCTGGCGCACGTGCGCGCCCCCTGGGAGCACATGGCGCGCTGCGTCGTCGACGGCGGCAACATGTACGCCCCGCCCTCCGACTTTGAGGTGAGGTGCGCTGTACTGCGGTTTTCGTGACGTGGCGGATGACATTAGGTCGTTTTTACGCCTCCTGCTTTATAAAATGAATCTTTATAACATTGATAAGCGCACGTTTGAAGCCATGAGCCTCGTTGAGAAGGACGTTCGCGAATGAATTAAAAAGATTCATTTTATTAGGCGGGAGGTATAAAAATGACTTAATGTCATCCGCCACGTTACGAAAACCCAAGTACATTGTTCGAATAATAGTTCTATCCAAGGAGGGGGGATTGATTGATTGATTGATTTGTTCGTGTTTCCGGGCGCGTCAACTGCTTCGGTCTTTTGTCCCGTTTGTGTAGTGCATGTTTTTTCTTGGGAGATGGCGGTGATTTTCCCCCGCTGGATGGCGAGATCCAGCGCCGACCTACTGTCGGCTAGTGGGGTTTCCCTCTAACCAGGAGTCTCCCACCAGCGGAGCACCGCCCAAGTCGGGACAAGCTCTAAGCTCCCGACCGGTCTCCGGAATATGTGGTAGTGTAGTGCATGTTAGTGTAAGTGTGTGTGCAAGAGGAGAGGACAGGACAAGGAAGGGGAAGAAAAGATGGCGCGCGGTCCGTGGCCCGTTTGTTAGGGTACTGCTCCGGCATTCGCCTGGTGTTGATCGGAGAAACCACGAGGAACTACCGATCAGAGCAGCCGGCCGCTAGAATTCTCCCCCAGACCCAAGGAGGGGGGAACTCTCGTGCTTGGTAGACGACTTCACCCAATGAGCTTCAGACACCAATTTACGTCACAATATTAGCGAGAATTTTAAATGCAGCCAGATACGAAAATTATCACATCGTTACAAGACATTGAAACAGATTTATGAAGAATTCCTTTTAAATATTGCATCTTGTACACCTTTATCGCGTTATTATTGGTTGGTTAGCGTTGAAAATTTATTTTGTTCGACTTTCAAAATGTTTCTCAACACTACTCGCTCTCCATGCAATATGGCGGCAATTGTCTGAACTGGCTTTTCAAATGAAATGCCCGTGCAGTGGTCACGTGGTTGATGACGCAAACTTGGTGGTGCGCAAAACGAGCAAAAATCGGTGCACGGGAGGAACTCACCCATGTATTTCCACCATGTTTCTATCTACTTGGCAGTAGTGATGAGACATCAACAAAACATGGATGTTGTCAAACATCGACGTTCAAAATTAAAACATCGATGTTAATAATACATCGATGCTTTAAAATTTGATTAGTAACCAACTAGTATTAAATTTCGTGCACAACAAAATTTAATTTGACTGTTGCCGTGTATATCAATTTAAAATTAAAATTTAACTGAAAACAAAGTTTAAAAACGCCGCTCCATGTGCAAAATACCAGGAAAGACGAAGTAAATTCCAGGGCACCTGGATCATCTCGAGCGATATTAGTCTGATCGACGAAGGTAGAATAAACATTGTGCATTTGGTTCGAACATGTATACAGTAGTACCAACAATTATTATTTCATATTTGAACTTTTATAAAGTTGTAATTGTGGGCTTTTTTCTTCCACGAACGAAACATCAAAAAAGTAAAAAAACATCGAGCCCAAAATATCGATGTTATAAAACATCGGTTTCAATACATCGAAGTTTTTATAGAAACATCGATGTTTCGTTCGTGAATTAAAGAGCGCCATTACTTCTTTGGTTATGCATCGAGTGTGCGATTCTGTGTCGTCTACTGTTGGGTGCTCTTGATTTGACTCTTGCTACTGTTGTGATCAGATGCAAGAAAGACCACACGACCTTGTGCCTGCCGCCCAAGTGGCAGCGTCGTTCTTCCCTCGCCCCAGCTGTCGTGTAGACAGAAATATTATTCGGACAATACGTTAAGTTCGTTTTACACGATCATTTTTGCTTTCTCGCTACCGCGAACGCAGTAGAGATAAAGTTATGTAATGCTGCGCGAAAAAACGGCGAATTTTCGGCAGACAAACTTTTAATGCCGGTATTAACAGTATCGATGCAAAACCGTTCAGCCGATTTTCTCCAAAATCGATATTCCCTTAATGATCTGGCTGATGTTGCAGCCCCTTCAATTTGAGACCGATATTTTAATTTTGGATGATACTTTACATGAAGCACCTGGGACATTTTCAAAAAAATACTTCATCGTTTTTTAGTACATTTTGTTATTGGATAGTGTGAAAGACTTTCCAAAGAATGGTGCAGGTCTCATATTCGTTGAACGAAGAGGTCTGATCGGGTTTCCCCGAAAATGAAAATTGCCACTTATGACGAGGTTTAACACGTCTTTAATATTCTTAAATTATAATTTCGGTTCTACTATTAGGAAACCCAAAAATTTGAAAAAATGTCAAAAAAATATACTTTGGGTGGTGATAGATAGCAGCTGGCAAATTGAGGCAAGTCCGAATAGCTAGTCCAGACCAAAGAAATTATAAACTACCACGAGAAAATCTGTACCATTCTGTAGTACCACTATTTTTTTCTATTCACATAAAACAATGTTTTTTAGAACAGACATTGATTTCATGTTATGACAAAAGGAAATGACCCATTTTTGTATGACTTTTTTGAGTTGCATTTTTCGTCGACTTTTTATTAAAAATTCTTTTTTATCTTTTTCCTGCATTTTTAAATCATTTTTCGCAGATTTCATCGATTTTAATATCGTTTGAATGGTACTTGCTTCAAATAATATTTACGAGGTGAAACAAAATGTTCTCAACAGAATTCAAGAGTAAACTATCCGATTTCTTCGCTCAGAAATTGTAATGTCAGCCGCTGTGAGTACGTAATATCAGGTTCCTGTGACGACTATTATTGCCATTGTCGGTTTCGCGGCCGATTTCGCGATAGCTCAAGACCGATTTCTTGGTACAGCCCAAAACAAACGTTTGCAAGCTGAGTTCACTTGAGCAAGTGGAAGAAGTTTCCATTACATCATTACAGCGTAGAGCAGGCCTACTGGCCTGAGTCTCGCCACTAATAAAGACAATTTATTATTATTATTATTATTATTATTATTATTATTATTATTATTATTTATCAGTAACCTATTCAACAGCTGGAGTTTATCTGATCTGGTTTTGATCAATTTTTTTACGTCATTTTTCTTTGCTTTTAGGGTATTTCAAAAACATTTTAAGAACATTTTATAGATCTTTTTTTCTCGGTGTTTTAGGTCATCAAAATCCGCTCCCCAGGATGAACGTTAAGGTGACTGTGCTTGTGTGTGTGGCAGGTGGTGCTCCTGTACCTGTGCGAGACGGTGGGCGCCGAGACGCCCCACCTGCGCAAGTCGCTGAGCTGGCGGCAGAGGGCGGAGTACGCGTGGGTGGTGTGCGCATGCAGTGGCTGTTTCGCGTGCCGCCGCTGCGCGCGCTGCTCAACTGGCGACTGCACCGGGCCATCGACGCCGCGCAGCCGCCGCCTCCGGACGCAGAGGCCACGCCCGCACCCAACACCCTGCACAAGGAGGCCCCGCGCCGCGGTGACGCGGGCCCGTCCATGTGGCTCACCTCCCTCGTGTTCGCCTGCCTCACCTTGGTGCAGATCGCCATCGCCCTCGTCTGGGCCTCGCAGCCACCGCGCAAGTGAAAACAGAGGCATGCCTGGATTTACACGGGTTTATTAAAACTCAACGGCAAAGTTCGGGAATTGTCTCCTAGGACAGAGATGTCCTAGAATAAATGTTACAAATTTCTACACCTTGTAGAAGGATTGAAGATGATCACTTTTTGCCAATGAATATGTGATGGGAATTTTCATACAGCTAATCTTAACTTTCATTCGCTGTTATAAGATTTCTCCTTGTGTGTTTATTTAGGGTACGTAATGACGGAATCAAAGAGATTTCGTGAAACTGCTGAACAGAGGTGCAGAAGATGTCTAACAAGCAGGAGCAAATGACACACGTGCATCTTCGTTTTAAGAGATTTTCCCTCATATATTCATCCAGTGGCGGCAGGTGCCCCAAAAGACTAAAATCAAATGACGAAAATGTAATTTCCAAAATTTAAAATACGAATATATATTAAAAATGAAAGCAATTAAAATGAATTAACACTAAGCTAAATAAAAGTGTATATTGAAACATTACTTGCATAATTTTATGCGTATACTTGTTTTTTTAAGGTGCAGATGAGGGTATTATCTTCAAGATGGAATATGGCACGACTTTTTGCGTCTTTCTCGGTCTTGCCACAAGATGTCGCATGATCGCGACCGTATCAAGCAGTGTTACAGATCAAGCGACTCGAGCGGCACGTCCGAGAAAGCGGTGCCATATTTCATCTTGAAGATAATACCCTCAGCTGTCTCGTTAGAAAAAAACAAGTATAATGTCCGTGTCAGGTACATACACCTCCCACGCACGGGGTTCTGAGCACTTTAGTTTCACTCCAGCACATCGCAACAAGCACTATTGCTTCGACACGTTTCACATAAACAAAATTATTTTATTTCGAAAATTTCACTGGCCTGGTATGTTTTGTAATAAAGAACTTTCCACACACATGCTCATATTCCCACCAGCAGTGTTCTCCTACAGTGATGGACTGTAACTCACCTGCAGGTGGAAATATGGTATGTGTACCTATTTAACATAGTGCATGAGAAGTTGCCTATCTAGTAGAGGCAAACATAAAATGTGGAACATCGTTTTATCAGAGATCCCACTACATGTTCATTGGCAAAAGTTGCTCATCTTCGACCAATTTACATAACCTAGATGTTTGCAACGTTTACTCTGAGACATCATGTAAAAAGAAACAGTTAATAAGAGTCTACAGAAGATAGGCACTGCGCCTTCGTGCAGGCTCGATCGCGTGATACTTGCGGTGTTCTCCCTCGTTTTGCAGCAGATCGGTTTCCCCCTGATCTGGTCTAACAGCCACGCAAATAATTCGTGGTATAACAGATTCAGGCCTGGATATACCCAGGTTTATTTAAAATGACGGCCAAAATGGTCTCCTGAAGTAGAGGGAAGAAAAAAGATAATTCCAACCCAAGACCGGTAACGCAGTTTCGAACTTGTTGGTGCGCACTTGCGTAGCGGACGCTCAGTTTGCAGCAGCCACACAACCCTAAGTAAAATAATTCAGATAAAAAATAAAGGTGTATCAAAACTCAACGAAAACATTCATGAACTGCTTCTGTGGAAAGGAAAGGTCTGGCCAGCGAGTCCAGAGAAGCACAGTTCCATCATTGCTATAACATGATTTTTTTACTGCACGTTCTCATTATCACGTGTTATGGTGCATATTGAAAGCTGTCGAACATTTAAGTAACCTTAGTGCATACTCGCTCGCCCAATACTGTTGTATTGGGCACGAAATACGTCTATATATGCAACTGGAATTCTATTCACATATCAGATAAAATGTTCAATTTTTTCTCCTTCTGCCTCAATTGAGACCTTTTCCAGTTGTCTTGGCGTTATTGCCGAACACCATCAACAACGCCCGATGTACTACTCGCGCAACTTCTCTTGAACGATGGATTGAAGAAATGCGGGCGGTTTGGGGGCATTAATTACAAAGTCGGCCACTAGAGTATTTACAGTAATGCCAACCTCTGGAAAATCAAAGTCATACATGCTATGTGTGCGGCCAGGTCATCGCTCTGGGTAGGCAACAACAGGGCCACTAGATAAGAGTTTTAGGTGTCTCCCTTGATGGAGCTGGACCTGCCTCAGCCATTTCTTTAGAAAATGGTACTGCAGCTGAACAGAAGTTCTCGACTTTGAAAGCAATTAGCTTCTGTATCGCGCCAACAATGTTTTAGTGCTTGGAATGTCATCAGTTCTCGCTGCGAGCTTTATTGCTCAGGCGAGAGGGGAAGAAAGATCATCATTCAAGAAAAGTTGCGCTAGTGGTCCCTGTAGCAGTGATGTCAAGATGACCTACCGGTGCCAGTAGCACGTCTCGCGCCTTCGGGACATGCCACGAGCTTCTCAGAGCAACTAGTGTTGTGAAAGGAACCGATCAGTGGAAGCGTTTGGTGCTGTAGAAATCTACAGCAGTGTTCCTTGACGGCTATGAAATACTTTGATCTTGTGAAAATAGGATATGCATTGTAAAATGAAAGCCAAAATGTAAATGAAATAAGACCAACAAACATAATTTAATTTCTTTTCCAGCCCTCGCCAAATCGAATCTCACATGTGGAGTCCTAGAGCCACTTTCACGATTGCTTTCTTGTGGCGAGGTGATCAAGTGGACGGGAGATTTCATTATAGCACCCGTACCACCGACTCTCTCACTGGAAGCAATTTCGTTGACATCACTGTCGTATAGATAGTCAAACAGCCAAATGAGTGCATGAAGAAGACTATACCACAGACTAATGGGTTCCCAAATATTTGTCTTAACACTTAACAACTTAATTAAGAATTGTGCCAGTCGCTGGGAGAAAGTCGTGGTCGTTAAATGTTGCCGACTTCCCGCATTGTAGTTATTGATATACAAACGAATTTGGACATCAAATAGAATGTATTTATGAAGTCATGTATCAACGGCAATACGTTGAGTCTGTGGCACTTACACGTTTTTGCTTCGCACAGTCCGCTAAGAAAATGAGTCATGCGTCCGATTTATAATAGATATTAAATGCATTAAATATTGTAAAAGAATTCACCTCTTCCTTCCTTTTTAAAAGAGATTCAGACGTTTCGATTAATCTGTCTAGAGTGAGGGTACCTTCATTCTCATCACATAGTACATAGGACCTTGTGACGTCGTAGGAAAGAACACAGACACGAGTTGCTGATATTTACATTGATGTATTTACAGACTTTTTATACTGACACACATATACAATAAGACACCTCTGAGGCAACCTCGCTTCCCCCAACCTGCGGGTGCCAAAGTACCGCTCAGTAATTGATCTAACGCCCACGCATTACTGTGTCACCGCGAACAACTCTCGTGGAAGATCCCACCCGTTTGGCTCAGCCGAAGCGAAAACATCCGCCCGGGTGATTCTGTGTCGAAGCACATCGAGATGCCATTCGTCAGAAGACATGCCAATGCAATCTCGCTTTCTCCCTTGAAATTCGCGGGTCACATGATCACCCACACTCCCCTCGTCCGGCTGAGCAGCCCATGTGCAAATTTGAGGTCCGCCGTATGACGCCTGCTCAATTTAGACTCGCCTCTGGCGCTTACCGCACCGATACTGCGATTTATTTAACGTGGTGCCCCAAGGTCATTAGCTGGAAGGAGAGGTGCACATTGTCATCCAATCGGTAGCTCCAAACTAAAAATTTGAATCGTAACGAACCTCCCGATTGGATGACAGTGTTCCTCTCTTCGTCCAGCTCACGGCCTTGAGGCGCCACGTTAAATAAATCGCAGTATACCTCGTGGCGACTAGCGTTTGGGAGTTCCCTGCTCCTAAAAATAGCTTTGCTTACGTGTTGTAAGCAAAGCTATATTTCGAAGCAGGGAACTTTCTGGTTGCCTTTTGTTTCTGGTGCCATCGCTTCCCTTGCCGAGCCTCCCCCCCCCCACACACACACATACATCAACAATATTTTAGAGGTCCAAGGTTCCAAGTCACTCTTAGGATCTCTGTAGCTGATTTGCCTTTGCAAATAGTTATTGATACACTGGAGAGAATATTTTGATACCAATTCCTGCCGAAAATGCTCGTTTGCTGCCTATATTCATAATCCAACTTACTATGAATACCGAGTTAGGACAGATCTCAGAGCTCAAGACACAATGCACAGATTGCACTTTTTCCCCATAGGACGTCACACAGTTTTTAGCTATTTTGGTTTTAAATAAACAAAAAAATCGATTCCTGTATTACTAATATGTTATTTCAATGAATAGGAGATAAAATCTTTAGGTCATTGGTGCCTAGCACACTAAATCTGGGACTGAACTTATTTGCATCAAACTTGAACCCATTTAAAGTTTTTCTTCTTCTTTAGACCAATTCATTGAAATATTTATTACACTATAAACCTTTTTACTTTCTAGTACATGTAGAGATAAAATTATGTAATGCTGCAAAAATTCGATCCAAGTTCTTTTTAAGAAATACACATTTGGTACTGCGATTAATGAAGGTTTTTTTTTTTTTTTTTTGTTTCTAAATTGTCTGCCTGAACTAGTGCTAAACCTTCCCTCCACAGGAATGTGTAGTTTTTTTTCTCCTAAAATTCAGGTTTTCTCACGTAGATCTGCATGTGAGCAGAGTGCAATGTTCATTGGTCCCTTACTTCAGCATGAGTTCTATTTGTACTTACAGTGCACATCTTAGCGCACAACATGAAACACAGGATTGGCTTGGGATTGAAGTATTCGACAAATTGATGTTACATCATTAATTGTGTTTCCAAATACTTCCAAGATACAATTTTCTTACATCTTGGACGATTGCACCTAAAGATATTAATTCCTCTTCCTTTTTCTTATCTTGTCTTCAAAGGTAGCCTACGTGGTGAGATGGCCATATCTTCATTTTGCACTCGTCAGTGAGACAATCCTTTTCCTGAAGGTTGTCAGATCAATTTGATATTATTAGTAACACATGCAACGAGGTTCACAAAATGCAGAAAGTGATTTACATCTGCTTGTCTAAAATTCAAGAGCTGATCTCCAAAATGAATTATCTCTATTTCTCTTGTTTTCTAGATTTACGCATCAATATACAATTCTTTTAACACTTTTCCATTAATCTGTAAAATATTGTGTTCAAAAATGGCGTTTCTCCCTTCATTTACGTGGGGTGTATTTTAGGGAAGCTCTACAATGAAACAAGGTATTAAGAAGTATTATATTGCATGCACAAAATTTATGTCATCGTATTGCAATATGATGAAACTCTTGTTAATTGAACACATTGTTTTGTTCTACGTTTAAGAACATTTTAAAATTTGTTGTATTATTCAAGCATTGTAAAAATAAAAAGGTCATTTGTTTTTAAATATTGTTTTCGTTTTTAGGCCCTAAATTAGTTCCCAAAAAGTTGAAAAGGGGCCTTGTTCTTCACTGAAAGACTCGAAGTCTTTCATTTAAACTACTAAGGGGTTTAAAAGATTGAGAAAATGCAATATATCTGTTATTGGTAAAATAACAGCTTGACCGTCAGCAGACAGTAGCGGCTAAACTGTTCACTATGTTTTCCCCTCCTCCCCAAAATGTTCCCTAATATAATAATGGTACACGTCTTGTGATGATGCATGTTCCGCATATTTATATTTTATCTTATCAAAATAAACAAAGACGTATTGCTTCCCAATACAGCAACTATTTTAAACCTACAGATTTGTGAAGTTGTAGTATTCACTGACCGCCGGAAAATGAGCGCACCGATCAGTAACACTTGATGGAAACAATAGAAATCAGATGAGAATATTTTATAAATAAATTAAACAGAGTATTTCTTCGAAGCATTTGCCTTTTTGGAAATTCACGTATCATCCTAAAAAACGCCAAAAGAACCAAAAAAAGTTATGTATATGTGTGTAAACATACCTTCAAATGATTATGTTAATACCTTAATTCTGGTTTTTCTTGTTAAATAAAATGAAAGAAAGTTCACTTAACAAAACGCTCTAATAAAATGAAAACAATGAAACAAATTGGTTTTTGTGATGTAAACCCTAAAATAATACCAACTAATGGTGCTACAAAATGGCACAGATTTCTCGTAGTTAAGTTTTCTAATTTCCTTGGTGTGGACTGGCTTTACGGTCTTGCCAGCTGCCATCTATTGCCGCCCAAAGTATAGTTTTTTGAAATTTTATCAACTTTTCGGTTTCCTAATAGTAGAACCAAAATAATACTTTAAGAATATTAAAGAAGTAAAAACTCCTAAATGAATTTTATTAATTTTAATTAAAAAAGTTTTAGAAAAACTTCATTTGCAGTCATTCGAAGAACTTCCACTCACAAATTCAATAATATAAACAAATCGTTGGAAATGTGCGTATTAACGTGAGATATATATAAAAAAATACATTTGCGTAATTTTTGAAAAAACAAAAGTTTTCACCAAAATGAACTTCGCGTCATGTTAAACAGTGACATTAGCACTATCTGTGGGAAAAGTTTGAACTTACTTTGGAGTCATTTTTGATATAACCAACCAAAAACCTGGATATAACGGCAGTTGAGCGTTTCGGCAATTTAAGCTCGTTTTCACAGAAGAATGTCGAGTGTTCCAGAAATTTTATGACATTACTTAAAGCACATGTACTCAGTACCTAATGCTAACAAATTGTCGGCAATGTAAATATTACCGACGTGAGAGACGAGTCAAAAAAAATATTTTTGTAATTCTTGAAAAAACAGAATTGAGCAATGTAGCGTTAATGACATCTTATAAAGTGCATTTAGCACTCTCCATACCAAAAATTTAAAGAAAAAATTTGGAGCAGTTTTTGAGAAAATTTTGGAAATGTCTGGGTTACTTTACGTAAAGTACCCCCAAATTTTAAAGAATATTCTGCAAAATTTCAAAGCTTCAACTAGAGCGGGATGGACAGGTGTTTCTTCAATTAGGAAAAATCCTACGCACCATTTAGGCACTAGTAATGTTCACAGACGGACAGACGTTTTGCTTTCAACTGGTTTTCCTTCATCAAGGACTCACAAAATAGGGATTCTGGTTATGCCACATGTTAGAGGACTATGTTTTTCTCTCTTTTTTTCTTTTTCTTCTTCTTCTTAATTTCACAACTGGATTTATCCACTTTTCCATTGTCAGGGCCCAGCAATTAATTTTATTCTGTCGAAAATCTGCGGTTTTTTCGCACAGCATTACATAACTTTCTCTATACTATGTACATTACTCCGTATATACATACGTATACAAGAAAGTAAATAGTACAAACGAGTGATTGAGTATTACACCATGAAGTAAAAAATTAAATTTAAAAGAAGTCTTTCAAAACAAGGATAAAACATTAAAACAAAATACAATTATTTGAATTATGATGTAAGAAATAGTGCAATTAGAGGTTTAGAATTAAGTTATTTATGTGAAAAAATAAACTTACTTAAATCACAATGGCAAAATAGATCTGTGAGCCTGGGAACTATGTAAAAGTATTCTGGACTAGCGGAAAAACTTCTCCCCCTCTCTCCCCAATGACTAAGAAGCCAAATGCATTTCCCTGACAACTGCGAAGTTGTGTTTTTTTCCAAGAATTGTTGACTGCAAAATCAATGGCGGTTTGTTTTCCCTACCCGAGTTTGTCCCTAGTAACAATTCAGAGATAATCACTGTCCTTGACAAGTGCAAATATTTTTCTTCTTCTAAGCGAGTGGTTAATGGCAGAGATAAAAAAAAAAAAAATAAAAATAAAAAAATTAAAAAATCCTTCTCGTGGCGCAGAGCAAAGTCGCTCGCCTTTCACCAAGGAGATCCGGGTTCGATTCCCGTCGAATCTCATGTGAAATTTGTTCCACTTGATCATGAAACGGTTTTACAAATGAAAAAGTTAAAAAGGATACAAAAAAAATGACATACAACAAAAAAACACAGGTAGCAATGAAGTATGGCAGTGATTGATAGAGTGGAGTAATACAGAAATTTATAACTGAAATTACTATTTTACATATTTTATAAACAATATTTGATTCATGACATTCTTTATTAAAAACCTCTGCCTTTTCCTACATCACTTCATTTTCCTCAGTTTCAGTAAGTGGTTCCTCAATGCTATCTGTTAACACATCAATAAAGTTTAATTAGACATTCTATTTTCACTTGAAAAAATTACATGAACTAAAGATTAAACATGTACACTATGGTTCATTTCTACATTACCTGTTTCTCTTTAAACGATCTCTTGACTTTCGCTTTGGCCTTGTGTTTAACCATATTAAAATGCTTGTTCTTCTTCTTCTCTCTATTGGTTTTGCTACAAAATGGATTTATTCTTTGATCTTGAAAGCCAAATTTTTGCCTGTCCTGCTGACCTCGCTACAAATATTTAAGGAAACATAACCATCACCATCATCATTGATTATATTACATAAAAATAATATAATTAAACTAATAAATAAAGTTAAATTATTCTGCACACTAAATTCCAATAATAAGCTAATATCACAATTTATAACTGAAATAGAAAGGTTGGTCTTACCCTCACTGATTCTATTCTAGCCTCTTTGTCGTGTTTCCGCTTCTTGTGAATATTTTCAATGTCACTTAATTTTACTAATTCACCCCTGAAAACCATAATGACATTTATCTCATTACCTTACACAGCATCTTATTCATAAATGAAGAAACTAATTCTTTCAATAAGAGAGCAAGATTAAAATTTTATTAAATTTCATCTTAAAGCTAATAAGAAAGACCGAAAGACTTTTATAAGACAATTTATTAAGAATGCATCTTTAGTAATATAATTTGGAAGCACAGCTACTTTACACAATTAAATTGTCAGAATTAGCATAACATTTAAAACACCACAAGAATATGTTGTTGATTCCTTTGATACCAAGATATCATTCACCAGAAAAGAATCAGTTCTCAACAATGTTAATCAATTATTTTTTACGTCATTGGCACAAACAATTTTTATGATCATTTTAAAATACAATCTAAACGCTTATAGTCACAATTTCTTTTAATAATCTTCTAAATGCATGCTGCATGGGAACAAATGAAAACTTTTCATTTTTTTAAATAAAAAATACTTTCTATTCCACCACTGTTTTGGACAATTCACTGTGCTACTACCTGAGATTGTCAAAGAAATTAGCATGGTATCACAAACACTTCAAAACTTAGCAGTTTCACTCATATCACCTATTGTGTTATGTGAAATAGTGTCTGGAATACAAACTTTTAAAACCCAATGAATCATTTGTAATTACGCTGTATTTACTGTAATATTTGGAAATTGATGCATCATTCTCTGGATCCTACACTTAAATTTCCAATATGGTTAAATAATTTTAAGTTCATAATCCATCTCTCTTGCCAAAACATCTCAAATACCAAAAACGTTTCTGTTTAATCTACCCTTAAATTAAGTCATGTTATACTTAAGCCAGAGTGTTATTTTTATAGCTTTAGCCAGAGAGTTATATTTCAGACATAACAAATGTTAATGAGGCATAGCACTCGAGTGTGCTGCGCTCCTTTTGTCTCTGCTTGCCAGCCCTGAGAACTGACATCTGTGAAAATACAAATGGTGTAACATCCATTACCTGACGCTCATGTTCCCACTGTCTTAAAAACAACAACATACAAACCTTGCTGCATCCACAGACTGACTTGACAGTCTCTTCTGGCCCTTGCCCTTGCTCCTCTGAGGGACAATAATTTCCTTCCTAACCTGAGCAGCATCTATTCTCTTGAAATCTTCATCTGTCAATAATCGGGTTGTACTAATCATGGCAGCCACCTCCACTTTATTACTTTCATTTGCTTCCTCTGGCTCTTCCTCCTGAAAATCAGTTCGCATTGGACTAATAAAACTAACAAATAGGCCGAAGAAAAATAAAAGCACAGCAAAACAAATACAAATACTAATACATAAACTAATTCATTAACAATCAATATACAAAAATATTTTGGTAGAGCTGGTTTTATCAAACTAGTGATGCAGCAACACCAAATACTTTCTTGCATTATTTGTAATGATTATGTAATACTACATTACTAATTGAATCCGCAAAAGTGTTTCCAATAGGGTTTCTAAAATCATGATTTTTTTTATTTAAATCAGATTTAAATTCACAACTTGACGTGTTTCAAGTTTTGTTTAGTCTTAATCATTCCTGTATATTATTCTACATAAGTGGTATCTTTTTATTACTAAAAGAAACTTCTATTAGGATGCATTAACAAAGTCATTCAAAATACATTTTTCGTAATGCTCTTAAATTGGTACATAGAAGTGAACATTTTAATACTACTTTGATTTGCTACACTACACATTCCCCACAAAGGTGAATAATAGTACGAGTTAGGTGGGGAAAGCAATGGTAAACAGTATGTTCTCTTTTGGTCTTAGATCAAGTACAGAGGTACTCCAAGGAATTAGAGAGTACAATTTGATTGAATCAATGTTTTGGTTTATCAATTTATATAAAATAATAGATCAAAATAACTGCTAAAAGGGTGCAATGAGCTTAAGTTTAAAGTGGTAGCAACTTGAATAAAATCACATGAAAATCTTGGAAATGGTATATTAAGTTTGCAAGCAGCATAGATGAAAAAGTTATACTGAACAGATTCAACCAGAGAGCTATTAATGTATTCCATTGCAAATTTTTTTTTCTTTACTGGAAAATTGGACAAAATCCTAAGAGTATTAATTCATGAACAGACTAACTTTGCAACTCTTGTTTATAGGATAATCGTACTGGAAGTTATTGTTAAAAATTACTCCTACGTTTGTGACTTTGGAATGGTAAGATACAATAGTTTTATCCAGTGATTGGTTTATCTATTGATTGGAGGATTTTATAAATAAATAAAAATAATAAATATTTATTTCTGAATCCAAACAGTTTATATATTTTTGATAAATATAATCAATAAATATTTATATTCTTCCTCACAAGCACGGTGGGATTGCCAACTAAATGTTTTTACTTTCATTACCTGCAAAACACAATGGTATTTACTATGTCTCCTAATATATTTATTTCTATCTTTGCCTCTAATGTAATCAACCGATTTAAAAAACAATTTATTTTGTGCAGGTCTACAAAGCTGTCCCAAACAGGAAACGGGATGTTATCATCAGTTTTGGAACAAGATACAAGGTTTGATGTTGCTTCCTAATTCATCTCCAACTTATGACTGAAATAAAAACACAACGAGATTTCCAAATTCAACATTGCCACCACCACACCAGAACAATTCCATTCTATTTTTAATAAAAATTATTACCTTTTCCATCGTCCTTACTGTCCACCTAAATCACTTTTGAAAAAAACAAACTACTTGAAAACTCTCTCACTAAATAACAAAATTCATTCACATTCTTTTATAGCCATTTACTTTCTATCTGATCATATTTATATTAATAAAGTGACACTCTTGGCCTTCCCATATTAATGGGAAGAATTTTGAATAAATTAATTTGTTCAC
Source organism: Teleogryllus oceanicus (assembly GCA_964035755.1). Lineage (NCBI taxonomy): Eukaryota > Metazoa > Arthropoda > Insecta > Orthoptera > Gryllidae > Teleogryllus > Teleogryllus oceanicus. The sequence continues at coordinate 24,445,211 of CAXIVR010000008.1, forward strand.
TTTCATGTACGTTGTATCACTAGCTACCCAATGTCCACCACTCATGCACACTAATTTCCAGACCGTACTTCAACATGGGTAATCCATTTCATAATTATTTTCCTTCACACACTTATTGGATGTACGCTTTCGCTTTCGACACCATATAAATTAACAATTGCAATCAACAAATATCCATATGGCCTCCCGCTTTGTCCACATGCAATCTGCACCAAGTCTAGCATTATCGGCTGTTTTGTTACGTCACTCCCACCGAGTCTAAAAACTGCTACTGTTGTTTTACATTCTCAATTATAATAAATATTAGTTCATTTTCTTGTTTACTTTGATGGTTTTCAATCACACTCCTCTCCATGCTTAATTTGGATGTTTCTTCTGTTGAATTTTATTATTTTTTCTCTCTCTTGATTTATTTCACATCTATCACTTTCATCATGCATTTCTACCTTGTTGCGTTCAACTGTTTTCCAAAAATATTGTTTCTTCCGTTTTTGCCAAAACCAATATTTCATAACTGTTTATTTCAAAAAAAACTCTTTTTATTTTTTCCTCAGACCAGTTCAATACAAATAAAAACACTTTTCTCCTAATTCCTTCACTTGTTTATCATAAACATGTTATTTCTTGGATTATTAAAATAAAATTAATTATCGTTTTGACACATGCATATGGATTGTCACCCAAGGAAAGGCCATTTAATTTTGTCGACTTCAGCAAAGATTCCAAGACCTTGTTGCTTTTATCCACTAATTGTTTCAGTGTACAGGGCCTTCCGCGAATATGAAATTGTCAGCATGTATATGATGTTTACAGAATCTGATGTAACTAGGTAAGTGATTAACATACAGTATATTAGAAAACACAATGGCCTGAACGATGGATACCTACGGAACACCTTTCGCTTCTGTTCCTGTTAATGAATGTCCAACACTAACAAATTCTTGACAGTTCCTAGCGTGATCTCCTATCTACCATATCAAGGCTGATCAAAGTTTAAGTTCCTGCATTTACTGAGAAGTTGGTCTTGGTCAACAGAAGCAAAGGATTTACTGAAATTTAGTAGAGGTAATACAATTACTATTTTCCCATCATCCTGAGCTTTTCTCAAATCTTCAGTGAATATAAGTGTTAGGAATTTCATATTTGTGAACTGTGTACGAGTCATTTGGTTCAAGCAGTAGTTGCTCAGTACTGCCAATTTGTATGAGCAGGAAGCTCTTTGCTTTATATAGTCTTAGTCTTAACGGTTATTCAGTACTGTATGCATCGTGTAACACACATGTGTGATTCACTGGTTACTATATTAAATAATGTTTGCTTACTACCTCTTGAGTTTCATTACTCTATATCATTACCTCTAACAATAAGTAAAGCAATTTGTGTACTCCTACATGATCTGAAACCTGACTGTTATGGATTTAATACTTCATTCAGACCTAAAAAGGCTATGTACAATATTTTCCAGGATTTTTGATAGCATTGACAGAATGCGTCTAGGTGGCAATCATTGGATGAGGAAGGGTTATGGGACCTAGAAAGAGGAAGACTTTGATCAGTTTCCATGTCTGTGGGTAGTTAGTAAATTATTAATCATGTGGGTACAAACAGGAAGAGCTCCATCTGCAATACACTTCCATTGTCTACTATTAATTCAATGTACATGAATATGTCATTCACAAGACAATTAGACAATTAAAATTCATTGACAAGACAATCAAACATAATAAATTATTAAGTGATCTGAAACTAATAGAATTGGGTCTACATAAGCACCAGGGTATAAATAACAGAAATTATCACTTACTGAATCAGAACTGTCAAGATCAGGTTTATCTGCTTTCTTCTTACTTTCAGCAATTTTATTTCCATTAGATGAACTTTTTTTAGGTTTGGTATCCTCTTCACTAGATATATCAATCCAACCATCAGAATCATCATCACTTGAATCACTGTCACTGTCACTGTCATCACCTTTTTTCTTTTCCTGTTGAGAAAAGAACTCATCAAAATACAGATATCTATGTGTCCACCGCTATTCACACACATGCCCACAAACACGATTACTGGAATATCTTAATTCTACAGAAAAGTTATAAAGGGCCATATCAACAATATGAACCCCAATGTTGAGTAAACTTTCACATCTGAGTTTGCAATTTTTAACAGGCAAATGACTGGACCCTGAATTCTTAGATTTTAACTTAGTTTGTTCCCACATCTTAACATCAATGTTTTTTCTCTATCTGTTTTAATCATTTTTGAGTCAAGTACATGAATCCAATAGATCCTAAACATAGCGATAATGAGTAATGATCCTAAAAAGGCAATATTGTGATTTCTTAATAAGAACATAAGTAAGGTTGGCTTAAGAAAACTCATTTTGGTTGATTGAAATTTTATGGGTCTTCTTTTTATAACTATGTATTCACTAGATTTTTTAATAAAAATATTACTAAGTAACAATTAGCAAATTTAATATAGTTCTAAAATTATTTGCAAAGTTGCCACCAGACACCACACTTGTTTACCACAACCTATACAATTTTAATAACAATTGTTTAGATTAGCCGAAGTGATTGCTTGGGCTGTCCATGGTTAGTGCCACCTCTGAATATAGTCTCCATCCCAAAAAGATTGATTGACTAAATACTCTTCCTCGAATTATCAAAATTATAAATTGAATCTATTCATATTTAGGTGAATAAAAGTATAAGTATAATACGCACCTTCAGAATTTCTTCTGCTCCAACAACATAACTTGGAGCATCTATCTCACCATACTGACGCTGCTTCAGCTCCACAGTCGCTTCTGTTGGTCGGCCCTACAATCAAAAAGAACTATGTAATTAAAAATTGAATTAATAATTAAGAATTTATATTATCAATTTGAGAAATGCCCATATCATAGGGTCAAGAATTGAAGTTTTACTGCATTCAAGTGACAACCTAGAGCTATTGTCACTTCTGTTAAGTACAAAAACGACCAAACACTGAAATGAAATCCCCCAAAAAACGTCCTTTCAATCGGAAAATGTTAAAAAATGCTCTAACAGTTACATCCCAAAAGTCTCAAAATATTGTGAAATATGTTAATACCAAATCAGAAGTGTGTTAGAAGAATAAGAAAAAAATGGCAAAAGCCATCAAATTCCTTGCCATAATGATCACTGAAGAACCAGAAAATTAATCTTCCTATCACTCAAAAATCTCTCCAACACTGCTTTAAGGATGCCATTACTAACATATATACCCTTCATCGGACAGAGGAGGATAATACTGAGCTCTTTTTCTCTACACATTGACAACAGGGGGGGGAATCGCTGGTGAACACTAACATTTCTCAATGTTTACTTGCTCACCCATAATGTCCCGTCTAAAAGGTGCAACCACAATTACTGACCTAATGAAGCAGCTACCACAATGAAAATGACAAAATTCTAAACCTTTAGCACACAGTAGTCTAACAGTTTTCACATCATTCAAAACTCACCCGATCTTTCCTATTTAAAAGTAAAGGGCAGGTTGTCCTAAACAAATGAATCAATGAACGTGCAGCCATCACAACACTTCTTTCTCTGTACTTCTGGTATTGGGCAAGATCTTGAAGGAGCTCAGCATTCATTGCCAGAGGGCAACGAATACAAACTTCTCTTACTGCATTCAAACTGGAAAATATAAAAAATCTTATAGGGCATTTATCTAAAATTCAAATTGTTACAATTTAATTGATCAATACCTAATATTTTTACGATGATCATTCTGCTATAAAAAAAACTTCATCTTATTTCTTTGACAAGTTCTACTTATGAAAACAGAAAAAAAAAAAGGTTAAATTTTAACTCAATTTTATGAACACCATAAGATTAAAATTTGGACACAAATGTGGCATCATGAATCTTACCCCATTGCAATTGCATCACTGGAGTTTCTTTCTGTGACAAAATTATTAACTAATGTCTTTAACATTGGCTCCACAACCTGAAAATAATTGAAACAAATGTTACAAAAAAGCACACTAGTATAATCTGCACTACATGAAACTGAGGAGAGCAAGTGGCTCATTGTGGAGTATTCGATCCTTAAGACTATCCACGTCATTACCACAATACCAGGCCAGGAAATAGCAATAAAAAAATATCTCAAACGCAGTTAAAGATCCAGCATACTTTACCAATTGGTAATAAACTGCTAATCACTTAATTAATCTTAGGTGTGATGTAGGCCGAAAAATTCAAGTCAAACTCACCAAGAAATACACTTACATGAAATCCCATATTATAATACAATTACCAAAATCTCATAGGAAAATACAATTACATGAAATTTCACATGAAAGATTAAGAACATGCAAAACTGTCAAAGGAACCTAAAAAGTCAGAAGAAAGAGAGAATGACAAATGATAAGAGAAAAAAGGAAAGTGACAATAACTATTATTATGATGATTTTAAGGAATAAGAAAATAGTAATAGCTCAAGCAAAAAGGTTTTCCCATTTTCATCTAGACAATTAAACAACTTGTAATTTTATTTTTTTTTGCTTGGCCATAGTACATACTACTCTCACAAGTATCCTTACGAAGTCGCAAGTTATAACTTAGGACAATTACAAGTTAAGATAACAAAAGATATCTAAGTACCTCAGGAGGAACTAATTCATGGGAGGACTGAGCTGCAAATTGCATAATTCTTGTGACCTCTGAAAAAAAAATAGAGAAAAGATCTTTAATTCATTATGGTTCTGTAACATTTAAAAAATAATTCATATATTTTAAATACCTCGTTGATGTGGTTGCATAAATCTTTGAATATAAGGATAATAATTGAATAGAAACAACTGATGCAGCCCAATGAGTCTGGATACTACATCTAAAATCATAAGCTTCACTTCAAATCGTTCATTAGAACGTTCCAGCTTGGCAAACAGTTTTTCCGCCATTCCTGGAAAAATAAAACAGAAAAATAAACAAACATATCTCTTTGACATCAAATTAAATGATTTGATTTGTTTACACTTAATAATAATAATAATAATAATAATAATAATAATAATAATAATAATAATAACAAAAATAGCAATAAAAACAACAGGTATTTTATTTATGGGATATTCCCTTTTGATACATAGTAAGGTCAGTTGGAATAACTGGGCCATGATTTTACAACGTCGGCATGTAAGTTATATCTTTGTACTTGGGGACCTCCAATAAATTATATTAATATAAAAGTATTTTTTATTATTTAATGTTTATTCAATGTTTAGTCCTCAAATATTTTTAGTCAGATTCAAAGTTGCATTTAATTTTAGTTGCATTTAAAAATTTAAGAAAAGAACAGTCTGATGGACCCATTTACCCTTAGAAATTGGAGCAACTGGATCATAGAGGTCTTGCATTCATACAAACTATTATTATTTGAACTGGGGTATGTAAGCCTGTTGAGAAACATGTAAACCAAAAAAAAAAAAGTACTAATACAATATAATATTATGAGTAACAAAACCTTCATAAATCTTCATGAACAATAAAATTTTAATGAATGTTTGCTAAATCATTCAAATTGTTGGTGAAACTGATCATGTCTTTATACCTAGCAGAGCTGCTTTTAAGTGGCTTTGACAGCTTTCTAACAACATCCTTTATGGCAACATAGGAAGTCCTACGCTGTGGAAGAAGAATAGTGCTAAGACCGGATGCGGTAGCGTAGTGCATCAACTGATGTCACTGCAGCACATCTGACCGGAGGTCCTAGGTTCGAATCCTCACGGCAGCAGGATTTTCGACACTAGCTTTTCGGCTGGGTCGAATTCAGTCGCTGTGTGGAGGAGAATTCTAGCAGCCGGCTGCTCTGATCGGTAGTTTTCTGTGGTTTCTCCAATCAACACCAGGCGAATGCCGGAGCAGTACCCTACCAAACGGGCCACGGACCGTGTGCAATTTTTCCTTCCTCTTCCCTGTCCTATCCTTTCCCCTTACACACACACTTACACTAACATGCACTACACTACCACATATTGCGGGAGACCGGTCGGGAGCTTCAAGCTTGTCCCGGCTGGGGCGGCGCTGGTGGGAGAATCCTGGTTAAGGGGAAACCCCGGTAGACGACGGTAGGTCGGTGCTGGATCTCGCTATCCAGCATGGGAAAATCACCACCATCTCCCGAGAAAAAACATGCACTACACTAACGGGACTAAGGACCAAAGCAGTTGACGCGCCCGGAAACACGAAAAAGTCAATCAATCAATCAATCAATAGTGCTAAGAACGTGAAAAGGTTTTACTGTTGTTTGCAAACACTCGAACACCTCATCCTGTAAAGCAAGTACCTTGAGTGATGAAGAAATGCACATATTGAATGATAAGTACTGGAACTTGATGTGTACACCAGATCAAAGTTTATTCAGCATTGTATATTGTTTAGAACTTTCGAAAGAGGACATAGCATATAAAGACATGCAGCACAACATTTGTGTGGATCTTAATGAACTCATTCAAGTGTGCAAGTCCTCATTCAAGAGTATACGGTCAATTAGCCCTAGGAAGATTGAACTGGCACCACAACAGTTTACTAAGCCAGATGAAGGCATTATGCAAAAAGGAAGACCAAGAATAAATTCTGTTCAAAATTATAGAAAAAACAAAATTATACAATATGTAAAAGAGTTAAAATGCAGGGGGAAAACATAACAGTGGGAACAAGTGTTTTTGGATGATGCTACTTGTGTTTCTAAGAATTCAGCTCTAAGAAGACTGACATTTGTAGTGAATGCACCAGATTAAAAAGTTAACAAAAACTGGCCAGACGAACAAAGGCAGACCAAGAGGGGCAAAAGGGTTGGGTTTTAAAATACTTTTATTCTCAAAAAAAGAAGTAAAATTTTCATACAGCACATGAACCTTTGACTAGAGTTCATATTGTATTTGTCTTAATGCATAACAAACCACTACATAAAACTAATATTGGAGAAGCACACTATTCTCATGAGATGTGGTACTACACATTTGCTATTGTAATTCACTATTCAAATGACTATTGAGTGGAGAAAGTATCTGCTTCTATAGTTGGTTACAGCTGGAATATGGAAGAAGATCAAATAATAATATTTTTTCTGTGTGGTACTTTCTTAATTGCATTTACTAGAAACAGTCGCCACAACTTTAAGCACTAGTGAGAGTTCCTTACATATTTTTTGTGATAGTTGCACCCGACAGAAGAAAACTATGTAATGTTCACGTTGATGAAATTCTGTGTAAAGGTATTTGTTGACTTCCATAGGACCTTTCCTGTATGAGGGCATTCTTATTTGACAGCAGACAGAGCCTTTGGGTTAGTATAAAAACTTTTGATAGAGAAAAGCCATGTAACTGTTCCAGAGAATATGATGAGCAGGGAACGGGTTTATACGGACTAAAAATATATGAAATATGTAAATATATAGTAGTTATTTTGTCAATATATGGATTAAATAGGACTTAATATGATAAAAAATGACATGGTAAAATAATATTTAATTGTTAGTTGATAAACCTTCATCTTCAAATTTTGAAATGTAACTTGTATTTTGACACAGATTGATGGTGCTACTTTTGACATTTCACACTGTAGAGAGTTTATTAGAACTGACCAACACAATATTCTGATTGATTGAACTGACAATGAGGAGCTGTACAAGTTGAATTCTGATGTCGAAGTCTGTGGCATCATGCAATTTCTGGGTGGCAGCCTTGGAAGGAAAGAGAAGGGGTAGTGTGGATACTGAAACGAGGTGAGTTTCCCAGAGACCAAATCAAAGTCATTTGTCAAACAAATCCAATAGTTCATTCGCCACCTCCTAGCTAGCACCCCCCCCCCCCTTCACCTCGCAGGACAGTCAGACCCCTCAGCCTGGGCCTCAGCGCTGGAGAGGGATCTATTCTTCACATACATGAAAACATTAACACTTTCTTAACTTGCTTTCCCATTGTCAATTCTCCGGAATTTTCAAACAAACTCTTATGTTTAAGAAATTACTGAAAATTTTTAAGCGCATTTTGTTGAGATGCATTTCTAATAATATTAAATGAAATTTCACTGTTAAACTTAATATGCTATATAAACTAGATTTTATAAGAAATACGGAACAAACATACTTTTATTCAAATATGTACCAAAACTCCAAATTTGGAAAATAAAAGTAGCATTTTTCAACTCTACACATTATGAAACATAAAGATAATGCAAATAAGTATCGATATTAGCTTATTTAGTAAATATTTATAAACACAGATATCTATTCCCTGTTGATGAGCTTCTCTCATCTGTTGACACTCTTCACTCTAAAAGTGATGTTACTGTACAAACATGGAAGGAATCTACAGAACTCTTTTATAAGGGTTTTAATATCTCCGATGCCAAAATAATCAGCTTCAAGTAAGTGTAATATTGTTACTATTCAAAAATTTGACACAAGGCACAGGTATCCAGCACAGCATCCTGCAATCTAAACACAACTTAACATAAACCTAGCTCTCAGGCAGGTAAAGAAGAGAAATCTCATGACCAATGCAAAGATAAGGAATGTCATTCTTCTAGGAAAAATTGGTATTGATTGTCAGCAGCATTCTTTCCATAAAACTATACTACGTGCTTCTGGAGAAGATAATAAATTAAAAGAAGATGAAAACATTGAATTTTTGATGACCTATTCTAAATATATTTTTCCCTGACATCTTGTATATTTAAAAGATAATATGAGTGATGTGACAATGTTAAAATAAATTTGGAAAGTCTGATTGTTATCGTACTTTCATTGTTCTCATGTAAGGGTTTTCTTGAAAAAAGTAACAAATCCAATATATTTTGTGACAAAACTTACTTTATCCACTGCAAAAGCAAAAATGTATAATATCCCCTTAAAGAGGCATCTCAATTAATGATTATATTATGATTAGTATGTAAATTTTGTTAAACTACATACATTAAAAGTGATGGTATGAATAGGAACTTAATTTTAGACCATGTCAAAAGAAAACAAGAAGAATCATTATGATACAATAATTTTCAAACGATTTTTAATTTTTCCAATATACTGGAAAACAAAATGTAAGTGGAGGTAACATTTTTTAGAAATAAGCTTCTCACTTGTGCCAATTGATTTGACTTGTGGAGGGGAATTGAATGAGCAATTAATCACCTCTCTAAGTGTCATAAATCACCCATGTGTTTTCATTATTTAAAACCAAACTTTTTAGAGAAATTTCTTAGAATGCTCTACAAAAGAATGGTCAATTCCCCATCAGGTGACCAAGACACATCAAATGACACCTTGATTGGTAGACCAGAAGCAGTCGAATCGTCAGTAACAGTCAGGCAACCAGACCCAGGTTACTCAATTCCTATGTAAATATACTAACCTTGGGGATCATGAACCAAATGCAGACCAGAAAAATTGAACACTGGAGCTTTTGATTTTTTATTAGCATGTTTCTGGGAAAAAAAAAATAAAAGATAAGACTTTAATTTGCTTTACATTTTGATAAAAACACCTGTACAAGTAACTTGTGTTTGTACTTACTTTAACTAGTTTCTTAACTTTCTGAACTTGCTTGTCTCTCTTTTTAGTCTTTTTATTAACACGATTTGCCATGAGTACTGCTTTAGGATCTATATCTAACTTTAAAAGAGCATGGGAAACCAATTAAAAAATCATAGAAGACATACATAAAGTACAAAAAATGTCTATGTACATTTTACTTACATCAGAATCACTATCATTCTTTTCTTCTTCTTCATTATCAGAGCCTAAGAAAAATTTTAGTGCCGCTACCATAACCTATAAATATAAATGAACATATAATAAATGTAGTTTCATCATGGGATAATAACTTCACAAAAACAATTAATTACCTTTGTAAATTTCGAAAAGCATGCAGTTGCTATGACATTAACAGTTTTGGCATCATTCCATATATTTTTTTTGTAAAGATCAATCATGATATCCTGAAAGAAATCAAAAAAGAGACTGTAGAGCAATGTCTTTTCAATTTCTTCACAATTCAAAAGGAAAATGTTGAACAACAGAATTAATGAAAATTAATGAACAGAAAAGACAAAATTCCTTCATATTGTAAAATTATTTCATCATAAATACATAGAATATTAAAAAACATACAACAGACATCTTGGCAGCTTTGGCATTTGTATCTTTCAGCATACTATACATAAAATTCTGCAAGGTCTGTGAAAAAAAATTAAAAAATTAAATCCTTTGATGGCAACATAAACAAAGTAAATTGACATACATAAAATTTCATGTAACAAACCGTGTTTAACTTGCTATTCTTGTGTTTAGCATTTTGATTTTTAATATCTGTAACAATGTGAGTTTGCAAAAAGCTACGAAGAGATTTATCAGGACATGCCAAAAGTTGAAAAAACAAGGATAGTAAATCTGTGGGGTTTAACAATTTTTGTTGCGAAGGAGTATTAAAGCTCTACAAAACGTCTGAAACAAAAAAATAAATCAGTTATGCTGATACTAACAAATTAATATATATTGTTTCACTGTTCTCTATCATACCATTCTCATATCACTATCCAGCACTGTGAGATTAGTCTGCAGTAAATCCACAAGTTCTTGAGGATAGTTTGTTAATTCTTGTGGGTAACAATGTGATACCTTAAAATAAAATTAATAAAATGTACTACTTCTAAATGAAAAATAACTTAAGAAATACATTGAAATCCTTTAAAAATAATCAATATTTCTTTAAAGGGATAAACATCAGTACCTATAGAAACATAACAAGTTCATCTAATTTCTTGTTGAACTCTGTTGGATGTAGGCGAAAAACTTGTACCAAAGATTTGTAATGCTGATATTGTTGAATAAACTAAAACATATCAAAATTTGTTTAGAATTCGCAAGTTCAATTGAAGGCATTCAATATTCTGATTCTTTGGTATCTGTCAATGTACCTCATCTTTATAAGACGCTGGATCACGTTTAATTAAATTTTGCAATTGAGGTAAATTATCAGGAAGCTGATTGTTGTGGCGTGTCATAATTTGTGTCGTCGCTTTCCTTGAATAAGGATCTTAAAACAATGTCAAATATCTTCTCCTATCAACCCTAACCTAAGAGTGGATTTTAGAATGCAGATCTCAAATGTTTGCAGAACACAAAATGAAGTAAAAAATCAAGCACTATTCCCGTTAAGTCGAATATGGTATTCACCGATCATTTACAACAAACACATGAGAGTTTTTTTTACAAGGCATCCTGGCACCCTCTTCATTACAGCACACCATTCACCACGTTCACCACGTGTTAAGAACCAGAGAGTATGTAAGAACAGGGGGTACATCTTACTCATCGTATCGGACGCCAATGAGCTTCAGGCTCTAGCTTGCGTCACAATATTAGCGGGACTTTTAAATGCAGCCAGTAACCAAAATTAGAACTAACACTAGGAATAAGACACCCCTACAAGAGTGGGTTGGTTGGAAGTGACATCTACAAAGAAAGGCATCATGTAACCCGCAATTCGTACATACGTAGTCACAGAACCCGCCGTCAAAATTCCCACGGCGCATCGTGCATTTGAAACTCTTCCGACCAGGCTTCGTTATCCTTAAGTAAGTTTCGCTCAGCGTGGGCGTTACCTCCGACATCGGAAAGTTCACTACCGATCCGTCGTCAGACTTGTCCAGTTGATTTAGTTGAATTGTTCTTTGGATGCTTCAACTAGGAACGCACGTTTGGGAGAATACACGCATGTTACGACTAAGAATCAAAGATGTGGATTTGACACAAACTCATGTATTCTTCAATTAGAAACACACACACACACACTCACACACACTCACACACACTCACACCACACACACTCACACACACTCACACACACTCACACACACTCACACACACTCACACACACTCACACACACTCACACACACACACCACACACACACACACTCACACACACACAAACACACATACTGAACTATACTATCTAGAGTTCGTTACTCGAACGCGAACCTCGCATTCGTAATTGGCGTTGAGTAAAACTACAACTGCCACATTAATGTCTGAACAAATTATGTCATTAAAAATAAATACTCTCATTTGAAATTTATTTATTTACTTATTTATTTGACGTCAAAAAAAACAGTTTAAACTGCGTATGACGTGCTGTGGGGAAAAGTAAATTGTGTGCACATATTCAAAATTCTGTGATCCCTACACTAAGTCATATACTACTTGAATTTTGAAGAAGAAGAAGAAGAAGAAGAAGAAGAAGAAAAAGCTCTCATGTAATAAAATCTATTTTCAAGGATAAATAAGCAATAAATTTTGGGTTCATATCCATGTTGTCCTTCGGAATAATACTTCCTGCCGCGACAACATGGAAACAATAACTTGAATAATTGTATTTCCCACTAAATTCTAGATGACGTGCACAGAAAATTAAGTTACATTTATGTCGAGAAGCAACACTAATGGCCATCTCAGCATTTGCTCAATGGATCAGGGAAACTGGACGTAAAACCTGATCGAGATGGGGGTCATTGACCCAGAAGCTGCGATACAATACTTGTTACAATTGTTTAGAATTATACATAGTTGTTTAGAATTATACATTTTAGACATTACCAAATTTACACAAAATTCTAATTTTACGCCTTTTATATCAATGATTCCATCAATCCACACGTTAAACGATTGAACACATTGAAATAATTAATACCCTAATCGTATTTACAACAATTCCTCGACTTGAGTTCGATTTTGGATTGACTCATTCAATAAACGGTTTGAAAAACCGATCGTTCTTTAATTCTCATCTCACATTTGTTATTCGTTTATCGATTATGCATTTTTTATCTTTGATGCCTTCTCACGCAATGGGAGGGGGGTTGAACGACCTTGGCGGGCTCTGCTGGCAAGGGATAAACACCGCTGGGCTCCGGCGCCGGCTGGCGGCTCGCGATCTGGCGACCCCGCGTCGATATGGCGGCTCGGCGCTGCAGCAATTTCGACGCGTCGGCGATCGGGGTAGCGTCGTAGATGGACGCGGCCTCGGCTAGAGCCTCCACCGATGTGCTCGCCACTTCTCGGTTGCAACCTGTACTTCTGCGTGGCCGTCGGCTTCAATTCCCTCGTTAGAAGACGGTCGGAAACTGCATATTCTGACGACTGATCTGCAGCCTAGTAGCGTGGGTGATGTGCTAATTGTAGGCCGTGATTGGGCGGGTTTTGACGGCACGAATTTTGCTTCATATGACTGCCAGCAATGTCGTTAGCACATTTTACTTGGATTCCTGTCGTACGGTCCTTCATTCCGTCGCCTCCGTCAGTTCACGTCACAGTCCAATTCTATTTGACCACTAAAGAAGCGGCCTCAGGATTTCGCCTCAGGATTCTTTCCTTTGCGAAACGGCGTAACGGCTGGATAGAAAGGTCCGACACGTCGAAATGAACACTTAATCACACTTCGAAAATCACTCTGATTCTTCCAATTTCAGCAGACTTCCACAACGGTTCTTTACAAAAACTAACATATTTATCACACGCTCTTCTTCAGAGATTCTAACCGACTGCTCTCTTTGCGAACTCACGATCTATAAATTCGCTGGAATGGTATATCACAACCCGTATTAGGAAGGCAAGGATTTAGATGTTATAAAAGTAATTTTATTTGTATTTGTAAAGAAAGGGAAAAAAGGGTTGTGTGTATATATAGAAACCATGACACATTGTAACTTTTCGGACAAACACTGCTAACAGGTGAAATGACTCCAATCTTTATGGTAACTGTTGAAAGGCAAATTTTATATGGCGTTTCAAACCTGGATTCTCATTTGGTTTTCAAGACAATCGTACACGTTAGCGAACTCTTATGGTACTTAAAACATTGTGTCATCGATGAAGGTCATATTATAGCACCATGCATCGCGACGATGTACGACCAGGGGCGCCGAGAACGTGGGTCAGCTGGGACAACTTGTCCCAGGCCCCAACTGAAGTGGGGCCCAAAAAATTTAATTTATACATTATATATATATATATATATATATATATATATATATATATATATATATATTCCAATGAAATTGGTATAAACAAACATTCACTACGTGTATAAAAACGCTACAAATGAAATAACAAATCGCAGGCCCGGCCAATCAGATCGCCGGCAGGTCCCACCCCCACATACAGCTTTTTTGTTCCGTTCTGAGACTATAGGTTGTTTAGTGTTAACTTTGAAAAAAATATATTCAGAAGTAGGAAATGTATAATTTAATTCTTTAAAAATATGGGTGTATATATTTATGACAATCTTCTTTTACACAGCTATGCTTGTCACGTTCACTGTACCCTCTCAGTGCAAATTATATGCAGCATGTGCATTGCGGGTTGCATAATGATTTTCTTTGCAAATATCACTCTCTTCCCACCACCTCTCTAGGGGAGTCTTACTCACAGTGTATACTTTTCCCAATTAATTCCTCAGTAACAATGTGCTCCTAGTTTTGTGAAATGACTTTGTTTCTGCATTGAGGAGTTAAGGTGGAACAAGACCCCCCACACACACACACAACAATCAATATTTTTATATAAATATTTTTGACAATGGATACATTTATGCGACAGTGCTTACATGTCAATGAGATAAATAATACTATTACATGTAATAATTATATTTATTACAATCGCAAAAACAGGTGTACTTTTGTACACATTTTTTAAATTAAAGCAATAGTGTTTTTTTCGAAAATCTGTAGCTCGATTGGAATAGATTTCGAAAAAATGTTTTATACGAAATTTGTTGGAAATTTTATCCTAATTAAAATGTATTTAAATCACTTTTCTACAGGACTTAGGGTTAAAGAGTTTTAGAAAAAACGAGACAAGTCAGAAACTGGTCAAATACTGGTTTTACGAGCCTCACGGATTTAGCACACAGTTTGGGAGGTCGAAAACGTGGGTTTTTAACTGGTGCCTGGGTAAATATAAAATACTCAAAGAAAAAGTTTTTATGGGCTTTTTCCAGGTAACCCCCTTTTTAGTACCTACCGTCTGAACATCAGTGTAATGGGTGAACAAGTCCTCGGAGAAATTATTTCTCGAACTAAGGGATCATAATGCTACTCCATCTCTTTGGACTCCATAACCGATGCAGCCCATGTTGACCAATTAACTTTGTAATGAGGTGTACGGAGAACGATGGCCTCGTGGACCGCGTTGTAACATTCAGGGCAAACAAAGGTCATGGCGCTCAAGACATGTTCACTGCTTCGGTTGAACCTTTGAAGAGACATGACCTAGAAATGGAAAACTGCCGTGGTCGAAGTCATGACAATACATGAGGGGTCCGAAGCTTCAGAGTGCATACCAATTGATTCTGCCCTGATCTACATTTGCAATGAATGGAAAGTGATTTGGTCTACAAATCAAAGTGAGAAAGAGTAACAATTTTTCATCCTGGATTATTGTGCAGTACATTCTCCAAATCTGGTTGAGAAATCTGTAAAAATGCTGTAGAAAGCTCCTAGAGTGTTGTACATTTTTTACTTCTTTGAAAAGCTGTTCTCCTTCTTCACTGTTTCATCGCATCGGCTTCTGAGGCTTTGAAAAATAATGAGTCAGCATTGATTTTCAAAAATGTTACAACGCATTGGTCCTGCAAAGCTGACGCAACTAAGACACTTATACATGACTATCAGTAGCTTGAGGATGTTCTTAAACATATTGCTGATGATTTTTAAGAAAAATGCTGTGTATGGTGTGAAGCACCGACTTTGACACGGATAAATCGGCTTGATATTGAAATTTATACAACCTTTTGGAATGGTATCCTGCAAAGATCAGATGCTACTAGTAAAAATCTACAACACGCAAAATTTGATCTCAATACTGCTATGGCAACACTGACCAGTTTATAAAAACTATGTTACGTCAAAACGTGACTCCTTCAAAACTTTTGAGAAGCAAGGCGAAGAGCTGACTTGTTCAACAGAGTATGTTCACACGAAAACTGGACACAAGTCAAAATGTGCGTCTTAACCCATTCGATTATAGCCATATGGAAAAGTACAACTCAGCCCTTCTGAAAAACACAAACTTTCTTGCTTGTTATTGATCAGTTTATCGCTTCTGTTGACCAATGTCTTCAAAAACATATAAAGATTTATCATGTCAATTTAGTTTTTGAGTCAACTGGAAGAACTGTCTTCAGACGAGCATAAGGTCGAGGCAGAGCAACTCGTCAGATCTTATTCATTAATTCATTATTCATTCAGACTTAGACATTACATTTATCGATGAACTATGACAATGTGTAACATTTGCCAAAAAACACGCAGACGAGCAGCGAAAAAATATCAGCACTGAACTTTTCATGTACAGCTTATCATGAAAAAGTGTGCAAGACACTTTCCAAACACTGAGGATAGCTCAGGATATATCTAATTTTGAAGGTAACAAACTGCAGTGGCGAGGGCTCCTTCCCAAAACAAATTAATTGAAAACCGACTAAGGACATCCATGAAGCACAATGATTTGTAAATTTAGCTGTCATGAACATCAGGTCAGATATTATACGGCGTGAATTGGACTATAGTGCCATCATCAGCGATTTTTCAGGACGAAATTCAAGGAAAGTACATGGATTGTAATTGTTATAACGTGGTTTTTAATATATTTATGTGTTATTTGTTAGTTATGTTAGTATACTAAACTTTTAATGAAAAGATTTTCTCTTTCGTAAGTAATCATGTGTTCGTCTCATTCGTTTTATATTTACAAAATATTTTTTAATAAAGTTGTGTTCGTTTCATTTCGTGTTTTTCCGTTATTTATTGCAACATCTTGAAACAATGGGCCTCCTACCAAAATGGGCCCCGGGCCACCCATATCTTAAATCCGGCCCTCCCGAGGTGGGACCGCACTTATGGGTAGTGTGGGACTCTCATCCAACTAAAACCCACTAAACTATTTTCCAGTTTTGACACTATTCAAATAGAAAACCCTAGAATGCATAACAAGCTGCACATTAATACAAACAAAAATTTCACAACCCCTTACACATTTAATGAACCACATTATTACACTTCTGTTCCAAGTGACCATAAATTAAGGTTTATTTCATTACCACAAATGTTTTCAGTCAAGCATCATTACATACTGGACACTAAAAAAAGCTGCACATAATTCGTAACAAAGTTTTCAACACCATTTAACACATTGAATGGGCCACTTCATTACCCCTCTGTTCCAAATGACCACAAAGCTTATTTTCTTATCACAAATATTTTCAACTGAATATCAAATACAACCATATCTTAACATCCTCTGTTTTGAGTGATTACGAACTCAGGCTTATTGCAAATATTTTCAAAACTGCACTTCTGAAATATACAATTTTGTTAATAGAGTAAAATCTGTCTAAAACGCAACTTGTACAAGTCGGAAACCTGCCTTAAAAGGAAAATTTGGATTTTTCGAGAGGAGGCTGGGTTATGCGCTGTGCGATGTTCATTTGTGTGTCGCCGCAGTGATATAATGCAGGGTATGGAACTTAACCATTAAAATGATTTCTTATAGAAGGGTATTGGTAATTATGCGGTGAATCGATTCAAGGTTGTTTGTAGTGAACGCGAGGGCCGAAGGCCAGAGCCTCGCCATGACTGGAATCCGGGTGAGCGAAACGAGTCTCTGAAAGTAACGTCATGAGGATATGATCTTTTTTTCAATTTGTTACGTCAGCAAATTGACGCAACGCGTCTCCAAGCTTCTTAAGGGCGTTGAGCGATTTGCGCTGGTGAGTTAATTTGTGCGGGAGTAATCCTCCATTACCATTTTTAAGTCATGTCACGTCACGTCGCAGTCAGCTGGCAAGAGGACCGCCAGGTAGCATCTACGCGTACGCTCCTCCTGCTACGTGCTCCTGCGTTACTACCCAGCGGCCAGAATTGGGAATGAATAAGGATAGGGGTAGGGGTAAGGACACAATAGGGGTTGGATTAGCCCTTGTGAAGCAGCCAATCTGGTTTTATTGGAACAAATTTCACATGAGATTCGACGGGAATCGAAGCCGGATTTCAGCGGTGAAAGGCAAGCGACTTCGCTACACGACACGAACGAGCCCAATCTTGCAGAATATTTGTGGAGACAAGATTGTGAAAGACTTAATAGAGACCAAATGGAATAAGTACCCTGGACATTAATAAATAATTAAATTGAAGATTTAATATAATTGTGTCGAATATTTTATTATACTTGGGTTTTCCTAACGTGGCGCCAGAGGAACTTGTCTTCACAATGAAATATGGCACGGCTTTTTGCGTCTTTCTCGGTCCTTCCGCCTAATGTCGTATAATCGCGACCGTATCAAGCAGTGCTGCAGATCAAGCGACATCTAGCGACACTACCGAGAAAGACGCAAAAATTCGTGCCATATTCCATCGTGAAGATAAGATCCTTAGGCACCAAATTACGAAAACCCAATTATAACTCCCTATCCATCCCTGTTTCATATTTATTACGCTTAGGTTGGCAGTATGATTACAACTAGTGGTGGGGATGACGTCAGCGAACAAACCGCACTCTGTTCATGGCCAAGTCTGCGCTAGTATCTCCGGAAAATTTTCTTGGCCCGTGAAATTATATGCTATTTTACACAGCATAAAACGGAATCTGTCCAATGTGGAAACAACTTTTTTCATGTCCTATAGGGGAAAATATTTATAAAAAGGAATTCCTGCGAATTTTAATGCAATTGGCAGAGACGCAAGATATTCTTAATGTAATGAATGCATCTGCAAGTGTGATTTAAATTCGTCATCCCACGCGATTTAGTTGTGGCAACCACACTGTAGTTGCCAGAGGAGTGGGGAGTTCAGTTATTTTCTCAGAAGGAATTTTATATCAAATTTGTAGTTCGTTTTTCGATGCAAAATAGTTTCTATTACACGGGAGCGAAGATTTTAACAGATTTTGTCTACAACGATCATTGCTGTCATTTATTCTTAATTCAACCAATGCTGGCAGAGTAGGGGCACGTATTTCGGGGCTCAAGAAAACGTGTGCATATAAAACTCTGGTCTGTTGACGCATGGTGCCTTGAAAGAGACATCAAGCAGTCCGATTGCAGCCATTAAGCAGTGAGTTGATGCGCATTTTTATGAGTTTCACTGCCAGTTTAAAAATTGAATTGCCCCCACCTGGTGAATTTTGCGATTTTCAACATGCCCCATTGTTCTAAAAACCAGTGTCCTAGCAAGAAATTTAATGGCGAACACACTAGTGAAAAGCATCAGATGCTTCATTTTCCATAAATTCGGGAATAACTTACGTAAAAACGCCCTTTTCCACAAAAATGCTTTCTAGGAAGTTGCCGTCTTACACGAGTTTATTTCGGTTAAAAATTCTGTCGAAACTACAAGATAAATAGTGATGTACTGATAGTTAGTTGTGTAAATCTCAGTGTTATAGATAAATTAGTTTAAGAGCGAGTGCGAGTCAAAGATGACGTAATTTTCGAATTCTTGGAAAACACGATTTTCGAAAAAACGCATCTCGAGGACACATTTACCGTCCAAATGTGGCAAATGATCGGATTTTCTGTAACTTTATTAAATTTTGAAACTAGTTTGTGTCTCCAGAATAAAAATATTATCCATAGTTTTGGAGAAATGGGCATTTTAAACCAATTCTTTTATGTCATTAATACCCTTGTGTGCCTTTACAATTATTTATGCCCTCTGGTCTTTTGACAACTTTACGCCCGCTCTAATACCAACACAACAAAGACATTTTTATGATATCGATTTATTGAAGTTATAGTACTGGAACTACTATAGTACTTGGGTTTTTCTAACGAGGCATCTGAAAGTATATCCAAGATGGAATGTCACGGCTTTTCGCGTCTTTCTCGGTCGTGCCACTAGAGTCGGTTAATCTGCAGCACTGCTTGATCATGTGACATCTTACGGCTGGACCGAGAAAAACGCAAAAAGTCGTGCCATATTCCATCTTGGAGATACTACCCTACAAGTATAAAGTCACAATGTGTGATGAAATTCATCTGTGCTGAATGGTCGAGTGGTTTGAGTATTTTTCCCAAAAAATTGTAAGTTAGATTTTTAACCAAGCAAGTCGAAAAAATAAATGAGCGTATTGAAGAACAATATCAATCGTGCAATTCAAAATCAGTTAACCAACGTGGAATTTTTGTCGAAATCGCCGAGAGAGAAGAAAGTAATAATGTAATTATATTGTGATATACCAAAATGACGAACCATTTTTATTATGGAAATGTCATTTTATATGATATAGAATATAGGGATGCCAATAGACGATCGCGAGGGGTCGCTATGTGACAAATAAACAACCAGCGTTAAGGATCATTTTCGTTAGGTTGAAATGACAGAGCAAGGGCGGGGTAGCATTGTTTTGAGAGACAAAAGAAAAAAGATATAAAAAATTCGAATGCTTCCGAGTTTTTAGAAGAACATTCATTTCGCTCGAGTGCGGAGCGGGTTGCTTTCCACGGGTCACTAGTTCGATATCCGAAGCTCGAAGGACCATGGACGTGGCGGGTTACCTTTGCTTGTAGTGGACTGTATTATTGGTTGTTGAAAGTAGGTAGGCAATCCACTCAGTCCCTTTCGACGCTCGTTAGGAATTTGTAATAATGTGGATTGTCATGGAAACACACTTCTCACCTTGCAGAATGATGTTTAATTACCTTTGAGTTATCACAATTTTTCTTTACAATAAAATTACACTAAGTTATTGTTCTCAGTGTGAGAATACAGGAATCTTCCATCTTGAATCACAATACATTAATTAGTTCAATACATACACAATACTGAACTACAACAAATTGAAACAATGTGGCTTTCACTTGGCCACAGCATAAGCACAGAATATTACTTTCTGCATAAGAATTTACGTGATGTTTTTAACACGGAGCCCGAGATATACTTCTCGCACTGGCTGCTTCTCAGCGAGTGATTTATACACAATGCTGAACTACAACAAATTAAAACAATGTGGCCTTTCACTTGGCCACAGCATAAGTACAGAATATTACTTTCTGTATAAGAATTTACGTGATCTTTTAACACGGAGCCCGAGACATGCTTCTAGCAAGGGTGCTACTCAGCGACTGATTTCTGTTCGGTTTGCGAGTTCTATCGGGCACGCGAAGATGGGATTTGAACTGATTTGAACTGGACAATTAGCGACTGCTTTTCCAGAGGTTGCAGTATGGCGAGGTGGGGTGAATTTGAACAGTCCAATAGGCAACTGCTAGAATTCGAAAATGTTCTAGAGCGGTTTAGAAGATTCGGGTCGCGAAAGCGAATATCACGCGGCGCAGTGGTGCCGCTTGGCAACTTCCTATGCCGCGCTTCCGGTGTTGCCGCTTAGGGCGTAGGAAGCGTTTTATATTTATACGTTCCTTTCTGCTTTTGCGTGTGGGCTCGAACATAACTATTGTTTCTTATATTAGGATCAACGAGGTAGAAATCTAGCGTTCTTGTAGGACGTGAATACGTGTCTAGGCGTCCACCTGTGACGCAAGTGAGGGAAGTCACGGATTATAATAGTATCGCCGGGAGAATTTGGAACCAGACACGGACATTAGGCGAGGACTTTATCCAGAAGCAAGATTCTGCTGCGTCGACGGAGAAGGTTCTACGGGGCGCCATCGAACGAAGAAGTGGAGAGCGCGCGAAGACCCACGAATGAATAAAAAGGTTTTATAACTATTGTAATATAGAGAAAACTGGTCATGATCAAAGATCAGTTCATTTTTGATTATCAATGTAATAATTGTTTAACTTGCAACATCATCATAATTGATATTATAATAAATTCTAATTTGTTAAGTTGAGAGAAAGCTGATTATCATTGTTCGTTACGTGCAATCCAGCATTTTAATAAGATTTTCAAATTCCTCGCCACTCCGTAGGGATGGCAGATTGAATAATTGGTTGCGTACTAAGTAGCAACAAATATGAACTTTGAATTTCAATTAACTGAGCTAGAACAACAAAATTTTGGAATGAGAGATATTAAAATTACGTAGGTATCATTAGGTTTCAAGTGTAATCTTTTCTTTGCGCCCAAATCACATTTGTCAGTAATAATTATGTTTCAAAATGTCGCTCCAAGTGGGGTTTGTTTTTTTAAATAGAAAGACGGGGCTTGTTTCAAATTGGCACCAGCCAATGTCGGGCATGTTTCAATATATGTAGTTGAGTCAACAGGTAGCGCATTAGCTACCATTAAAACTCATGAGGAAAAAGTAGTGGCCGAGATTCTAAACTCAGTACACTTCATAAAGACGTGCTGATAAAATGTACTCGTTTGGGTAAATATTAAGAGAAAAAATCACGTCCAATTAAGGTCATATTAAAAGATCATACATCTGCTATACCCTTTTTGAGAAACAAAAGAAAATGTAAACAGTCTGTGAAAATTAATGCGGATATGACAATGTTACAAAGCAGTGGCGTGCGGTGACAATTTTAGTTGGGGAAGCACTTTTGAAGTCCAAAGTATAAAAAACGATAAACAGTTAAAGATATGAATTTTCACAAAATGTGAATATTAACCCGGAAAGATCGCGTCTTGCAAACGAACGTAACTGGTCGCATTAAAAAAAATTCTTTCATAAAATGGAAAATAAGGGCATACACTTTTGATATATGGTGAATGTTGATTTGAAAATGTATGTTCAGTAATGTTTTTCGCTATCTTTACAAACAATGAATGTGATGTGCATTCTATTGATTTCTTGCACTTTTCACATTCCCTGCTGTTTAAATTCCTCGGACAAATTTCATGTTTTGTTAGTTCTCTTTCCTGCAACTTGTATTTCTTGTTTTTGCTCTGAATGCAATTACTATACTATTTTAAGTATCAATTCTCGCGGCAATCCTGGTAGAATTTATCCCATAATAGACCAAGGGCGAATACGATCTAAACTTACGTTTGCAATTCTGGTGTACGGTGATTCCTTGAAATATCAGTCATGTTTTATCCTCCTGACAGTTGATCGTGCCTGTGGTCCGATTAAAATAAGAACCGTCTTGAGGGCGGGCTGTGGTGGGGAGCGGCGTTGCCACGCCGGGGGGCTGAGCACGTGCTAGAGCGGCTGGGGGCGGAGAAGTGAGGACCGCCCGATCGCGGTGGCAGAAAAACAAGCATGTGGTTAAGTGGGTGGATGACTGCATGTGTCGTCGTCACATCTGCAGTTTTTGTTCTATGTCAAATGTTGCTCTCCACTTCGCGAAGCACATTAACTTACCCTGAGATGTTCTCTAACATTACAAACACAAGAATTTCCACTACATGTACACTATTTACACAGTTTTAATTGTCAAACAAATTACTGTCATAAAGGAAATACTCCACTTATTTAAGAGTCACTTCCCTCTGATAATTGTTTGGAAAGGGTGGAACTCGAATATTGAAGAGAAAGAATTTCTTCAAAATTTTGTTCCACAATTCCTTCATCTTCCCATGCCTTTGAAATAACCTTTTTTATATGACCTACCTCATTGCGCCATTGTTCTGCTGTTGTCCTCCCCACAGCCTCATTAATAAGCTTTTCCACCTCAGATAACGTACATTTTTCTTTCTTCTCTCGTAACCTTTTATTGCGTCCAAATTTTCTCAATGATATTACAGTAACAGCACTACTCACGATACAACTGCTTAAAACAACAACAACAACAACAAAAAGGCCGAAAGCACAAGAGATTTTTTCCTTCAGAGTCGCTTCTCATCACTAACCAGCAACTGGAAGTTTCGAAGCGTACAAAAGTTGACAGGAGAGGGATCGGAAGGGCCCCCCTAAATCTTTCATCGTGCCTCCCCTCTGGTTACCTGCCTGGTTTCCACTTTCCTCGCTAGATGCCACGTCTACAGCGCGGAATGAGTTTGCCCAGGGTGGAAATAATTTTCCTTATTTCTACCATGTGTTTGCCAATGCATTTCCTTCCCGCAAGGGAGAACTGCAGAACAGAACACAAAGAATTTGTTCTTTTAGAACACTTTCTTTAACTTAAGATAAACGTTCTCGATATCATTATGTACTTTATACTTACATTGTATTATAATGTACGTTCACTCTCAAAAAGCCAAAATTCTTTCGAACTTGCAATAGCTACCAGCCGATCACAACGGAACGTATTAGAAAACTCATTCTCGCACACTCACGAACCGAGCCGACTTGCCACGACACATGACGAAGTCGAACGCCTACCCCCCTCCAAGAACAAATCTTCGCTGACGTCACGAGACGAAACTACACACCGCTTTGAAAAAATGATTGTTACGGTTCAACCACTGATACTTAGCTCAGAATCTTAAGATTCAGAAAACGTTTTGCTCTGGCCATAAGCAACGAATATTTTAAATATCAAAAGGGTTTTTTCTCTGCTTTGCTTAGGGGAATGACTCATTCCCTTTATTCCATGGAATGCACGCCACTGTTACAAAGGGATCAAATGAAAAATCTTATTCGCGAATTAGAATTTCTAAACAAAGATGAACAATGAAAGACTTTATTAATGACGTAACAAAATAGTTGATTTTCGCATTAACGATACATTGAAACAAGGAAAAAAAATGCCTTATCCTGCAAGGTCAAGATATGATTGTTGGTTGCATCCATTTCCCTCCTTTTGCAACTGAAAATGTATTTCTCTCTCTCATATTTCCAGTCTTGAAAATCTTAATTTAGTATACCTGGGAACTAATTGGATGTTGTTTGGCGACTTTAACTTGCCCAGTGTAAAATGGAATGTTGGTACCTTTGTTAGCTACCCAGTGAGGTTGGTGCTATTTTGCGAGAAGAAACTACGCTAATATCGCGCATTAAATGCGCGAACGTCATAATTAAAAAATCATCATTTTTTGCAGGAAGAACATTTGAATATTAAATTAGTCTTCCATTTCAGTTAATTCGAAAACAAAAAATCCATTGTTACATTTTGGCTGAGTAAATTGAGATGCGAGTAGCGAGAATTCATGGAATAGCATGAACAATGCCAGATCTTCCCATCCACGAAGGAAACTGGAAAATTACGATTTTTTGTTATGACATACTTGTATTTAATGAGCGATATTTTGGCTAAGGTGGAGATTAGTCTTTTGAATCTTTTTCTGAACAATGTAGTAAATAATCCTAATGATGTTATGTTGGACCTGATATGCACTAATGACAGTCATCCCTTTGTTGATTCTTGTGAGGGAGTTGTATCAGCTTATGTTAATGCTTACCATCCTTTGTGATTTTTTTATTTATTTATTTTACGTCAAAAAACAGTTAAAAACTGCGTATGACGTGCTATGGGGAAAAGTGAATTGTGTGCACATTTTCAAAATTCTGTGATCCCTACACTAAGTCATATACTACTTAAATTTTGAATTTTTGAAAGGGATAAAAAAAATCCCATGTAATAAAATTTATTTTTAAGGATAAACAAGCAATAAATTTTGAAAGGGAGAAAAAACAAAAACTCCCATGTAATAAAATCTATTTTCAAAGATAAATAAGCAATAAATTTTGGCTCTTATTACTTCCTGCCGCGACAACATGGAAACGATAATTTGAATAATTGTATTTCCCACTGAATTCTAGAAGACGTGCACAGAAAATGAAGTTACATTTATGTCCAGAAGCAAAACAAGGGCCATCTCAGCATTTGCTCAATGGATCAGGGAAACTGGACGAAAAACCTGATCGAGATGGGGGTCATTGACCCGGAAGCTGTAGTACAATAGTTGTTACAGGTTGTTTATACTCATTTATACAGTCCAAATGGTAAATAATGCATTATGTATCGTTGTTAAAATTAATGTTACTTTTCTTGTGATGCTCAGTATAGTCTCTAATTGTATAGAAATAGTTATGCAGCAGAAACGATTTCACTTGGGATTTAAACTTTTCTATTGAATTTAATCGTTTAATGTCATCTGGCAAAGTGTTGTAAAATAATGTACATGTATTGTATGTGAATTTTTTGTAATGGGCTGTTGATACTGTCGCCTGATGAATATCTTTTCTACGTCGAGTGTTATAGTAATAGACTTCGGCATTTTCTGAAAATATATTCCCGCCCTTGAGCAAGTCATTTTTACAAAAACCACTGATTCGTAAATAAAAAGACACGGTAATGGTAGGATTCCTAGATTAATGAAGAGAGGCTTACATGAATCACGTGGGTGGGATTTGGTTATTATTCGTACAATCTCGTTTTGTAATCTAAAAGTCTGGGAGCTATAAGATGTATTTCCCCAGAATATTATGCCATATCTCAGGCGGGAATGAACATTCGCGAAGTATACACAACGAGCAGTATGAAGGCTGACTGAATTTGCAAGAATTCTGAACGCGTAGCATAATGAACTTAATTTTGTGTTCAATTCATTTAAATGGACGTTCCATTTAAGGTTTGACTGAATTGAGAGACCTAAAAATTTTGTTGCCTTAACATCAGTCAATGGTACACTGTTCATTTTCAATGGAGCACAGAATTGTTTATTTGAAATGGAAAACTGCATTACAACCGTTTTCTTTTCGTTCACTATTAATTTGTTATTTCGGAACCAATTTGAAACATCTGATGTACTATTTACTGTTTCTTTATTGCAAAGGATGTTGGTATCATCCGCAAAGAGAACCATTCTTCCGTTTCGAATCGTCGAGGGCATATCGTTTACGTAAAGTAGGAACAGAATAGGGCCTAAAATCGATCCTTGAGGAACTCCACATGCAACGGGCAAAGAGTCGGAAAGGTGCGTACGTAATGTTCCATCATTCCAGTAAGGTATTTCAACTCTCTGAGATCGTTGTTTAAGGTACGAACATAACCAATCTAGAGCAATACCACGAATTCCATATGAAGGTAATTTGGAAAGTAAAATGTTATGATCAATGACGTCAAAAGCTTTTGAGAGATCTAAAAATAATCCAATAGGTGCCTCGTTTTGATCCAATGATGAGGCGACATCTTTAAGAAAAGAAAATATAGCTGTTTCCGTTGATTTTGATTTTCTAAATCCATGTTGGCAATCTGAAAGAGCGTCGTGTTTAGTGAGAAAGGTTTCCATTCGTACGTAAAAAGTCTAATATTTTGAAAAACTGATAGAAGAGAAATGGGCCGATAATTTTGAATTTCATTTTGTTGTCTTTTTGAAAAGCGGCTTAATTTTAGCTGTTTTGAAAATATCTTGAAACGTTCCAGTGCATAAAGATGCATTAAATATGTGAGTTAACGGGTGTATAATGGCATACGCACAAGTCTTTAACAAAGAATCCGGGAATTCATCTAAACCGGACGAATATTTATTTTTTAGTTTACCGATTATTTTGAGAATTTCATAGGAAGAAGTTTCGGAAACGAACATTGTCTAAAATTTTGGGTGAACTGTCTGTTTTTGAATTTTGTGCCTGAAGACCCTTAGTGAGATCGGCAGCAATTCTCGAAAAGTATTGGTTAAAGAGATTAGCCACTGTTGCCGGATCGTTCACATTTATATCGTTATATTTTAAAACAACATTCTCTACGGGTTTTCTAGTTGATTTGGTAGTATTTTTTATTATATTCCACATTGCTTTTGTTTTATTATTTTGATGTTCAAAATATCCTGATCGTTTTTCATGATTTTAGCATGCCTTATGACTTTTCGTAAAATGTTTAATTTTCTCTTTTTAATAGGAAAGCATATTATTTTATGAATCTTCTATGTGACGAGATTATTATTTGGATGGGGGCTGGATCTATATACGACTATTCCTCTGCAAATTTTACTATGAGTAACGAATTTGTATAAATTTTACTCTGCTTTAGCTTCATCTAATTGTTTTTCTGATATCATTTCTATGTTTTATAACAATTTATGAGAATTGACTGCATGTTCCGAAAAGGAAATTGAAAAAATCCTGTTTTCCGCAGTGACAGTCAGGAGTTCAAGAACTCAATTATTAATTAAAAGATAAGCGCATAAGAATTACGAATTGTATGGGTCACTGTTATACCGTACCTTGTTTTCTAATTTGATGCATTTTTGTAAAATTCTTGCGAGACGCGACATTGCGAGTTTCAAGAAAGATCTTGCACACTATCTCTTCATATTAAAAACACTTTCGGAAATACGTTAATTTGAAAAAGAAATACATTAGTCGACAGAACTGGGGTTCACGTGTTCTTGACAGCTCACAATTCGTTGATTATTTTTTCTACTCAACGAGATGGCTCCTCTAGGGTTGATCTTGTAGATTTATCACACTACGTTTTGAATCCCATAGAGGTTAGTTACTGCTATTCTGCGGAAGATTGAACAATTAAAATCTTATGATAAACAAGTTTCTGATCCCTGTTATTGTTAAATATTCGAAATTTATTTTCTCGCGAATTTTGAAAATTTTATTTGACACAAGTCCGTCCTTCGTCTCTTTCCGTTAGGGAGATGTCCTCGTTCACTGTTCCTATTTTCAAATCTGGTGACAGAGGGTTCATTTCCAACTACAGGCCAACTACCAAACTCGACGTTATTCCCAAGCTGTTAAGAGACCGTAATTGTCAACAAGTTCACCAATCTTTTCCACATAACCTTTACCATCCGTTTTTTTCGGATCGAGTTTGGTTTCATAAGAGGAAGAAACATTGAAACTAATCTTGCATATTATACTCAGTTTATAACCTTCAATGCATTGGACGACGGTTCCAGTTTTACATCTAGTAATCTTTGACTCAGTGGATCACTTTGAAATCTTACAAAAGCTTTGGTACCTGTGGGACCTTATTGCAATGGTTTAACCAATACTCGACTAATCGTGTGCAGTTCGTTACTGTAGCTAATGTCACATCTCAGCCGATTGTTGTACATTGAGGAGTTCCCCAAGGTTCCCGCCTTGGACGGTTGCTATTGAATGATTTTTTATTAATGACGTTAGTCGACTGTTGAGTATTGAGGAACACCTGCTTTTTGCTGGTCTTAAGATGTTATTGTCGAGCCACTAAGTCATCTCAAGATAAGGCTACTACTGTCGTTAGATAATTTTGACAAATGGTTAGTTAATGCCTAATTTTACCTGGGGAGACTCGGGCCATCAGGCGCGCTCTTCCGTCTGATCACGCAAATTTTGCTACGCTTTCACCATCTAGTAGAGAAAAGAGGTATTATCTCAGGCAACCAATCGTGCGATTTGGATTTAGCTCAGAGGCCTCTTATAGGCCTGTAGTATGAATTTACTGCATGTTCTTTTTCACGCAGTAAATTCATACTACATGGCACAGCCAGCATCACTTCCCCTCCAAAGGAAGGCATACAAAGAAAAATCCACAGCTTCCATCGGGTTTGAACCCGCAAACTTTGGTACAACAGTCCGGTACGCTAACCGTTATACCACCGAATCCGCAAATTGCGTAACAAGTCTTATTTTGAACTAATAAGTGTAAAACTTACCTTTTCTATTATGCATCCAAACATTTAATTGCAGTACGTTGCCTTATGAAGTTGTTACGTTGCCCTCTCTTTCTATCCAATACAATTTTACATAAGACTCTCCCTTTCTACCGCAAGCTGTTTCAAATTCACGAGGCTCAGGTTATTAGGCTCGTCGATCCTGTTTCACGCGCAAAAAAAGGTTAACATGTTTACTCAACGATAGTTTCAATTGTGCATAGAAGTTTTTTTACCCGTTATTCCCAGAACTCTTATGCGGTGGTTATTTTACAATCGATGTGGTTTAATTTCGCAGAAATGAATTGTAAATAATAGCCTAGTGTTTTCTTCTACCTTTTGACGTCATTTTTTCACCAAGCGAGATACTTTATTGAAGAACAGCACAAACATTCAGCGGACCAAACAAGAGAAGGCCAAATTTTGATAAGCGACCAACCACATTTCTGCATGAATCATTGTTGAATTGGTCATCAAAACAATATTTCGTGCGCTCTAAACGAACATTTGTTCAGTGATCTTCAATACTTCTCAGCAATTCTCAACTGACGAAGTGGAAGGAAAAATTGAGTATTTTTGAATTTAACAAATTAAAAAGTGATATACTACGTAAAGACATGAATGTCTTTGCAAAAAAGAAACCAATAGAACAATTTCGAAGTCTCAAATTGGTTTTGTAATAAATTAATAGTTAACGAAGGAAAACTGTTTCAATGTATTTTTGCATTTCAAATCGGCAATCGTATGCTCCATTGAAAATGAACAATATGCAATTAGCGGATGTTGAGGTAACATTTCTAGGTCTCTCAATTTAGTCAAACCTCAAATGAAATATACGTATAACATAACTGAACACTAAATCAAATTCATTGTATTACGCATTCAGAATTCTTTCAAATTCTGTCTGCCTTCATGCAGCTCGTTGCGTGTATTTTGCAAATGTTCACTACCGCCTACGATATGGCATATTCTGGGTTAGTTCATCCATTAGTACCAAACATTTAAATTGCAAAAGAAAATTATAGGAATTAAAAAATGCTATCCACGTGATCCCTGCAAGCCTCTTTTCATTGAGCTTGGAATCTGACCATTGGCTTGCACATTTATTTACGAATGTGGCATTTGTCAAAACTGACTCTTTCAGTGGTTCAGACTGGTGGGAAGATTTTCGTGTAATACTGATGTAATTACAACACGTAGAAATCATGTTCATCGACAGCCCACTACAAGAAATCCACAAACAATACATGTACGCTACTTTACAACGCATTGCCAGTAGACATTAAACAATTAAAATCAGTACACAAATTTAAGTTAAAAGTAAAATCTTTTCTGCTGCACAACTGTTTCTATACAATTAAGACTATACTGTTAATAAAAAAGAAAAATAAAGTTTATTTTAACAAAACAATTATGTAGTATAATTAGTTTACACTTGTATAATTTTTAAAAGTCTTAATATGCCTGTAACAAACTTCCGGGTAAATGACCCCCCCCCCCCAACTCGATTGGGTTTTTGTCCAGTTTCCCTGATCCATTGAGCAAATGCCAAGATGGCCCCTTGATTTGCTTCTGGACGTAAATTATCTTCACTGTGCACTCGTTTTGTGGGGCTCTCTTTTTGCTTGTAGTGGTAGTACAGCTAGGGATGAGATACCATTTTGTTAGCAATACAGAAAAAGCCAATCTGCAGGTTGTTTACCCATTTCTACAACTCGGGAACGGAAATGTCTAATTTTTGAAATGTTAATCTCACGCTTTTAAAAAAATGTTATTACTAATATTTTTGTGAAACTTTTTCACCTTTCAATTATTAATAGTTCAATTGTTGGGGCGGGATTCTGAAACGCAAAGCGTGCGCAGGTTATTTTTACCGTTTTTTGACTAAATGAATAAATAATAAAAAATCAACAATTTCTCAAATTTTAGTAACAATATTAACACCACCAGAAATTGTCTTAAAATGCAAAGAAATGGCGAATTTTCGGCAGGATGTTCAAAAAGATTAAGTGTTGCCCACACAAAACCTTACAGTTATCTGATACCATCCATGTCTTACCGTTGTGTACAGGCATTTTCCCTTTATTATATATATCAATTCGATGTGCAACATGACTTCAGACAAAATTGGTCTTTCTGTCAATGTCATCACTCATGCAAAACAATTCAAGTATAGTTAGTGTTTGATAGATGTTTAACCTGGAGTTGGACTTATTTAGCTATTGATATTTAAGTTTTAAATCTCATTAATTGTTTTTGCCAATGATATTCAATACATTTTTATTGAAAAATCTTTGTTAGGCCATTTAAAATATTTTGAAGTGATTTTCATTCAAGTGGTATGCTAATTTTCTCCAGGCTTGTAGGTGGTAAGTAAGATCTGAAGTAAGGTTGAGACCCCTGCCGAAATCCCATCTTACACAAAAGTGGGGAAAATAACATTGATCTCTGTGACCTTCACACTCAGACAACTGGCGAAACCTTGAATGTTGATGTCAGTCATCCATGGAAGGACACCTCCCCATTTGCGGGACATCCGGTGTTGGACACAAGTGCACCAAACATTCAACATTTCGCAGCTCGTACAACTAAATGAAAAACCCATGTCCTATTCAAATTTGGAAGTTTTTAACAGAGTTTTAGAAATAAAAGTGTTCTGCATCAAGACCTTCCATGACCTCCACGCTTCCTGCAGCAAGCAAAATTGTTTCGGCAGTGCAAGAAATCTCTATCAACCAGTATCATGCTATTTCTATAGCACATTCACTCCATCACAACTTATGGCCAAGATCATGCGTTATCTCTGTTTCAAGGTCACATCTTAATTCCACCAAATTCAGGTGTAAGGATATCATGTAAATCAATGCTACTTTTGAGAAAAACTGAAAAATAAACTCTCATACAGTGCACTTGACTTGGTTACACTATTTTTAACACTTTTTGTTAGAATCAGTTATTGTGAAAATCGATTAAGCAAAAGTGAAATGTGTTTATGTATTTGTCCCATATTAAAAGAACATTTTTAGGGCTCAAATCTTTGAAATCCTTGTATTTGGATTATTCACGCATGTGTTCGACCTTCCTGTCTTTCGGCTATGTAAGCCAAGAGATTTTTAATTCGGACAAGGCAGTAACAACACTTAATTTCTAGTTATGTTAATGACTATAATTCAGACCCAAGAAATCTTCAGAATAAACCCTTCATTTGATCTTAAAGGTTTTAACAATGAAAGAAAACAACATTTTTCAGTATGCGTTGTTTATTAGCACTAAAAAGAAAAACTAATTTACACTTCACTCCAATCTGTATAACACGTTGGATATATTACAGTATTTTTAAAATACAACTTTATTTTACATTTCATCTCGCAATCATTCTGAATAATAGTCTTTATTGAGAATTATATTTTGCAAAGTGCTTTTTATTGACCAGAGTTGACCAGAGTGAGAAGAGCGAGTTAAGCTAAATTTCCAATTTTTGTAAAAAATTTATCTTCAATTCTTTAAGAAGGGATTCAAGAAATATTTCTCAGATACCTCCACGAAGTCGCAGAACCAGATGAAGAGTGGATTCCTTCTGAATGTTGTAATCAGACAAAGTGCGACCATCTTCAAGCTGCTTGCCAGCAAAGATCAGACGCTGTTGGTCTGGGGAATTCCCTCCTTGTCTTGGATCTTTGCCTTCACATTTTCAATGGTGTCAGAAGCTTCCACTTCCAAGGTGATGGTTTTTCCTGTCAAGGTTTTCACAAAAATTTGCATACCTCCCCGAAGTCGCAGAACCAGATGAAGAGTGGATTCCTTTTGAATGTTGTAATCAGACAAAGTGCGACCATCTTCCAGCTGCTTGCCAGCAAAGATCAGCGCTGTTGGTCTGGGAATTCCTCCTTGTCTTGGATTTTCGCCTTCACATTTTCAATGGTGTCAGAAGCTTCCACTTCCAAGGTGATGGTTTTTCCTGTCAAGGTTTTCACAAAAATTTGCATACCTCCCCGAAGTCGCAGAACCAGATGAAGAGTGGATTCCTTTTGAATGTTGTAATCAGACAAAGTGCGACCATCTTCCAGCTGCTTGCCAGCAAAGATCAGACGCTGTTGGTCTGGGAATTCCTCCTTGTCTTGGATTTTCGCCTTCACATTTTCAATGGTGTCAGAAGCTTCCACTTCCAAAGTGATGGTTTTTCCTGTCAAGGTTTTCACAAAATTTGCATACCTCCCCGAAGTCGCAGAACCAGATGAAGAGTGGATTCCTTTTGAATGTTGTAATCAGACAAAGTGCGACCATCTTCAAGCTGCTTGCCAGCAAAGATCAGACGCTGTTGGTCTGGGGGAATTCCTTCCTTGTCTTGGATCTTTGCCTTCACATTTTCAATGGTGTCAGAAGCTTCCACTTCCAAGGTGATGGTTTTTCCTGTCAAGGTTTTCACAAAAATTTGCATACCTCCCCGAAGTCGCAGAACCAGATGAAGAGTGGATTCCTTTTGAATGTTGTAATCAGACAAAGTGCGACCATCTTCCAGCTGCTTGCCAGCAAAGATCAGACGCTGTTGGTCTGGGGGAATTCCCTCCTTGTCTTGGATTTTCGCCTTCACATTTTCAATGGTGTCAGAAGCTTCCACTTCCAAGGTGATGGTTTTTCCTGTCAAGGTTTTCACAAAAATTTGCATACCTCCCCAGTCGCAGAACCAGATGAAGAGTGGATTCCTTTTGAATGTTGTAATCAGACAAAGTGCGACCATCTTCCAGCTGCTTGCCAGCAAAGATCAGACGCTGTTGGTCTGGGGGAATTCCCTCCTTGTCTTGGATTTTCGCCTTCACATTTTCAATGGTGTCAGAAGCTTCCACTTCCAAGGTGATGGTTTTTCCTGTCAAGGTTTTCACAAAAATTTGCATACCTCCCCGAAGTCGCAGAACCAGATGAAGAGTGGATTCTTTCTGAATGTTGTAATCAGACAAAGTGCGGCCATCTTCCAGCTGCTTGCCCGCAAAGATCAGACGCTGCTGGTCAGGGGGGAATTCCTTCTTTGTCTTGAATTTTCGCCTTCACATTTTCAATGGTGTCAGAAGCTTCCACTTCCAAGGTGATGGTTTTGCCAGTCAATGTCTTCACAAAGATCTGCATACCCCCTCGTAGTCTTAGAACCAAATGTAGGGTTGATTCTGAAAAGATAATTTTAAAATCAGCATGATAAAAATAAAAATTTAATTACCTAGATGTACTCTCCATCAAATGAGAAAGAGTTATTCTCTATTATTTCAATGTTAAATGTACCTCAGTTGAACTGAAAAAAATGATTTGTCACTTTTTTATTTAAATAAAAAAATCCTCTCCAAAGAGTTTTATTTTAATTTTGATTTAATTATTGGTACTAATGAGAACTTTTTTAGACTGCACAGGGTTTTGTAGTTTTTAGATTTTTTAACTTTTAATAAATTTATTGGATGCTCAAAGTCTGTAGTGCTTGGCAGAAATTTGAAATTACAAATTAAAAAGAAATATTTTAAATAAAATTTGATTTAAAATTATATATGTACTTGCATATCTACAATTTGCCCAACTGCTTCAGAATTATATAATTTTCCCCTTGTGTTATAATTGAATTTTAATATTCTAAGGAAGGCTTAGAAAAAGCTGAACAAGTGACAAAATTTGAAAACTCGATTGTGTAATATATTAGATATTATTAATGTTGTCTATATGTACACTATCTAAAGCTGCAGACAAAAGTGGCATGGGAGTGTTTTTTGTGGGGGCTGCCATCTAATGAACTAAACTTCATACTATATAAAAACAATCAAATGCTTAAAAATAGGATTATATAAGATTATATTTGTTAGCTTTTCAGGCGACTTGCATAAGATGTCAAAATAAATAATTGGATTTATTGAAGACACTGATAAGTTTTAAGAAAAATTGAAAATTTGTTGTACATAAAAGTCCCATTTGTATACCATTGTATGGCATAGAAAATATCTCGTGTTACAGTGTGATTTCACTATTTTGTGTGTTTTAGGATTTATTCCAGTTTGTATGTGCCATAGATGAAGACAATGACAGAAGTATGTAGTGTACCCCAGAATGACTCTAGATAAGCAGAAAGGTGTTTTCACTGAATCTTAGATCAGGAAATTCATATGATCCGAATTATGAAAAGACAATAAGCAAAAATAGAAAACAATCTTGACATAGTTACAGAGATTATAAAAAATTTCCTAGGAAACGGGAATCCTGATTACAAAATCCATGTAAAAACCATGTTGGAAAATGTGAGAAAATTAGGCCATAGCATGAGTTTTAAAATAAACTTGCTACATGCTCACATTTCACGCTATTTTCCAGATTGTCTTTGATCCTACAACAAAGAACATGGTTAACGTTTTCACTGAGATTTGAAAGTAATTGAGAGAAGATACCATGGTGGTTGGACTTAGTATGTTATCAGACTGTTGTAGGCCACTAAAGAGGGAAAGAACAGTACTTCCTCATGCTTATGGAAGAAGTGCAAAAAGAAGAAAATTTCTTCCTGTAAAATATTATGAAAATTGTTGGCAGTTCTTAAGAAATATACATGCATTATTTTTAGTTACATAATTCTAATATACATCACTTTCTTACAATAGTCTTGTAGATACACATCAGTCATGAGTAAATAAACATTTGTTTTCGTTTTTTAAGAAAACTGGACATGATAGAGAAAATTGATAACTTAAATGGAATCAGCACTCCAGAATTGGGGGTAGGGGAGTAGCATTCAAACCCAATTCGAGCAATATTATTATTATTATTATTATTATTATTATTATTATTATTATCATCATTATCATTATTAACACAATTATATTTGCACATGTATTCTTGGCATACACCACAAATTTGACAGGCGATTCAGATCGATATTGTTAATGAGCAGGTGAAGAGAATCTCAAACCAATCAAGTGATACTGATTGATACTTGATACTGAGGCATATCAAGTGAAACTGAACATGAAAATAAACAAAAATCGTTGCTAAGATTTCATTAAATGACAGTTGGGGCAGCACAGATGTTTTGCAGTAAATGAACATCAAAAAATTCACATGAATAAAAGTATGCATTCTACCTCTGACCACAAAAGAATGATAAAAATAACTTCTTAGTTAAGACTTCTACCAAACTTTTAAACTTATCGTAATCTACCAAATTACTAGCAAAACCTAGGAACAGATGCAAGAGTTCAGTTCACAACTAATAACTATAACTAGCATTAAAAGAAGTGAATTTCTAGTATATTCTGTTAATGTGACATCATGAAGAGTCAAGAGGCCATGAACAAGGGCATGGCAGGAAAAACATCTGGTGACAAAGAAGGGTTATGTTCTTAGGTGGCATCAGATAAAATAAAAAAAGCAAATTCAACTACCAACATTTTCAGAGGTGCCTAAAGAGACGTTACACAGAAGTATGGTAGGAGATCCACATAGCAAAAAATAATTGAAAACCATGAAGATGAAAGAGACCAAAACTGATCGATAATTTTAGAGAAAAGAAAAAAATGATAGCTAAGCTAAGTTTTAACCCATCAACAAGAGAATTTTATGGTCAATTAGACTATTTACAATTTTATTGCAACTAAATAATAAGAATTAGTTACAAATTTTTAAAACATTTTAGAAGCCCTCTTTAAAATTAGGTTATCTTTATATTCAAGTCTATATATATATTCAAATATGGTATTAAGGTAAGAAGTTTTCATTTTGAATATTATTTTTTAAATTTGGAATAGTCTTTTTACTTTCTCACACTCTGTAATAAGAGGAAATCTTGTAATCAAGCACCGAAAAATGCCAAAATTTTGACAGAAAAACTATTGTCAGGCTCTGGTAACAAAAGTGGATAAATCACATTCTTATATATAGTAAATTACTTGCTCTAAAACTTGAAGTCAGAATTCATGCTTTGTGGGTCTGCACCCCCACAGGTTTGATAGTCTCCACACTCCAGACAATCTTCCAATGGAAGGCCAACAGACATTGCATACCCATAAAATTGAACAACCTGAAGATTGAACCGAACATTGATTCCTTGGGTTCCTCTAAGATGACAATGTTTCTCACTTGCCAGACATGTGTCATTACTTAGCCAGGACTTTCATTATTAACATAGAAGCATGAAAAACAAACCTAAAACACATCTGAAATAATTTAATATGGGAAGTATATTAATTTAGTGATAGTTATTAATAACAATGCATACATGTGAAAAACTGTAAGGGCAAGACATAATTGGAGATTTAGTGTAGTAAGGATACGATGCCCCTCCTTCACTATTTTTACATCCCTAAGACATGTTTAAATTCTGAGATTATCCTTTGCTTTGCTTCTAAACACCGGGTGGAATAAATAGAAATGAGCATCCTCTCTTCGTCCGTGTTTTATGAGCATGTGCTCAGCAGCTTATGAATAAAATTTAAGAGAATATTTTTAGAAAAATGAGACTTCTCAAGCTTGAGAAAATTCCCACATTCCTCGACTTATAAGGTTAAATTTTCACCTACATGAATAGAACGGAGAATTTTCTCAGTGAGCAAATTCTCAGACTGTTTCGCAAAGTTGCACTTGTTCATATCAAAATGAAAGGAGTGTTTGTTTTTTAGAGTAGAAGGTGAGCCTTGTTTTGATTTGATTCTTTTAAAACCACGCATAACTATGTGCTTGAGGTTGGTGTAAAGCAAACTGGTTGATAAGTTGAAGGGGCATACACTACAAAGGCCTAACAGTTTTGCTACTACTTCTAGAAAAAATTGCTAGTGTAACCAGCAGTTGGCACTTAGAAGCCCTCTAGAAATGTCCCATAGCTCATCCTTTTCAACACATCAGTAATATATGGGTTAGTAGATCGAGCTATAAGATTATCTGATCAAGTTTTTCATAATTCTAATTTGGACATTGTTAGGCAAATTTTAGAAGAGAATATTTATCCGAGATTTGCAGGCAGCGATGCATTAACTGAATTAAGAGTATTGGGTGCCCAATCGGAAGCAGATATAGTTCCATTAGATACCAAACTATCAGACAATGAACAAAAACACAATTTTATACTTATTTTTTAACACACTCTCAAAAGTTACACGTGAAAGAGGGAGGGAAGGTAGACTCCAATAGGGAGCTGCAACGTCACTTCAGTTCTGATTTTTACAGCTCCCTATTGGAGTTGGTCTTTCCTCTCTTTCGCACATGACCTTGAGATGCCAGTTAAAAAAACAAGTATAATGCCTTGCACCTAAATTCAAAATAAGTTTATGACAGAATTAGATCAAACATTACACTTGATGTATATAATACATTAATTTGATACAAGAATCTAAAGATCAGATACTTAATACAAGAATCTGATAAAGAATGTTAAAGACCAGGTTCCATTCATGGAAAGAGAAAGTAGTAACAGTTAACCTTGTTTAAATTGCAAATTAACATACATAGGACCAACTAAACACCCAGTTAAACAGAATGAAAGAGCACTCTAGAAATATTAAAGAATCTTCTCCACACCTTAATTCTGTATCCAGACACAGACTATTTGTTACACGAATTTGATTTCGAGAATCCAATATTTTTTAACACAAACGAGACAATTCCCACATCTTATTTCAGAGACTCATAACATTAAACTTAAACTCTTAATAACTATGTACGAATATCTTTACTAATGCATATGACAATGTCTTGTATAAAATTAAGAATGACTGAGTAAAGCCAATTCATTAAGGTCAGATAACTGGCAGTCGAGTTGTCCATACCGTAAATTCATATGCCTTGGACTACTCCAATTCTCCAGATCATGCTTAGTTCTTTAGGAACACCTATAGGATGAGGTGATACAGTAAAGTTTCACCATGTCCTCAAGCTGTTTTACCAAATTAATTTCACTGAAGTAACACCACGGGATAACAGTTACCCACAGTTAGGAGAGTGTCTTATGAATTTATTTTATCCTGCCTTTATTAAAATTTAATAATTTAAGAGTTTTTTTTAAAAAATAGATATTTTTTATTCTTAGAGTGAATACAATGTTTCGTCTTTAAAATTAACTTTTTACTTATGAGACTTTTGTAATTTTTGAAGTACATTAATTTGTTTAATTGTGTTTTCTATATTTCTCATAATTTTTTAGTAACATGTGTAACCAATAAGTTATAAAACGTCATGCTAATTACCAATAAATTTTGTCATAAAACAATGGATTCTTATTTCATTGATACAAATGTAACTGAATCAGGAAGATTTCTTCTATTTTATCTACTTTATTCAAAGCTCTATGGCAAACATGCTACCAAATAGCTCAACACAAATGGACATGACAATGGGCAAGCTCAACACAAGCATGTTAGTTGGGGCATTAATGAATTAAATAAACCGATACAAGATCCTTCATATGTACTCCTATCTTGAAACCAGACGTTTCTCATACTCAATTCCCAAGTAATATAAATATAATCTTATATTGTTACTTTCTTCTAACTCTTTTTCCACCTAATCAACCAATGACATCTGGACAACAAACCTTTCTGAATATTGTAATCTGATAGTGTGCGGCCATCTTCCAATTGTTTTCCTGCAAAGATAAGCCTTTGTTGATCTGGAGGAATCCCTTCTTTATCCTGAATTTTTGCTTTCACATTTTCAATGGTGTCAGATGCTTCCACTTCTAATGTGATCGTTTTTCCAGTCAATGTTTTCACGAAGATCTGCATGTTTCTGCAACAAAAACATTCATGTAACCCTTCCCAAAACGAAAATCCGAAACGAGGTAAAAATAGAATTAATTATTAATTCAAACTTAATACTATCGCGTAATTTACACAAACGTTAAAAGCTTTAAAATTAAATTTTGCGTTCGCTTTCGAATGTTGCAAAATTCTAAGTGCAACAAATCTGAAAGTTGAAGTCCTATTAAGGTAACTATTACTGTAAAAAACTTTTACTTCAAAGAACTTTGATACGAATGTTACCTCCTCCAAATGACTGCGCAAATTCAAGATCAAAGGTTTGGTTGGACAAGATGGCGCTCAGAATAGTGCTAATTTACGCCATGCACTAGCTACTACGTGTACAGGAAGCTGAAGCTTAAAGAAATTTTTTTATCATTGAAAAAATAACTATATTACGCAATAAACTATGTGTCGAGTTTCTGAATATTGCCTAAAACAAAAATTTTGATTTCTAGCTAGCATTTCTCAGAGGCACCATATACGACGTATGACAACGGGAAATTGTTGAGTAATAACAATATAGTAGTTTCCATTAGCATTATAGGTAATTTTAAAAACCTACATGTTGAAATTCAATACATTTGCAAGAAAGATCCACACAGAATATTTCAACTTACCAGCTCTCAGCAAGGATAAGTGTTTGACTCAAATAAAACCTATTAGTTACAACGCAACTCCAAAGAAAACCTTTCGCAGACACACGGAATGTCAAGTCAAGCACAAGACGACGCCCAGCTGATGACACCGAACAAAGAACGCGGAAACGGAAGAGGCAGGGACGAGATGATACAGGCATACCATTATGACGGCTTAACTACATACTTCATTAATTTTCTTGAAGCAATTTATAAAAATGTATTGTCGCATAAAATGCATTATTTGACCAATCCTAAATTCTGCAATTTAAAAACTAATATATAACTACTAAAATAGTTGTTAATAACTAATATAATACTACTTAATAAATATTTAAACTTTTTAGTAAAAATATTGTAAGCAAGCATCAATACATTTGCATAAAGAACGTATATTTATATAATCAAATTAAAAAATCACTAACTTTGCAAAAGTGTTGCTCAATTTTGCGTTTCATTTAGTGTTACCTCTTACATAACAGCTCACTCTTTTCTCCTTGACTATTGAATTTGAAAAATCCTGTTTTCGCCGAGGCAATTTCCCAAAAGAGATAGTATTATTACTACGTTACTACAGTTTCAAAGGTAATAAGGAAATTATAACTTTATAGAAAGTTCAAGAAACATTCAAACTTGATGCTTTATCACGGAGTCTACACTGCCGTGCTTCAATGATCTTATCTGCATTTTTTTCAGCAAACTGAGTTATACCAGGTAGGTTTGTCTGTAATTTGTTGAATATACTTTTAAGGTTCAATAATCGTATGTTGATGGGAAATATTAAACTAGTGGTGCAACACAGCACAAAATTTCTTTCATTATTTCCTGGCAAGCAAGGAAAATTTCACACATAATTTGAAAATCCAGAACTAAAGGCCATCCAATATATTGCATTTTATGAATGCATTCGAAACGACGATATCATTATCTTATGCATTATGTCTAGTCGGTAGTTAACTGAAAAAAAAGGGGATACCTGGAAAAATGTCATAACTTTTTCTTTGAGTATGTTACATGTACCCAAGCACTAGTTAAAATCCCAAGTGTTCGACCTACCAGATTCTGTGCTAACTCTTAAGTGTAAAACTAAGTTTGAAAGAATTGTATCATAGATTAACACTATTCAGTATTCATCCACGATTGTATGCCATACCAATGTGGCGTCTCAAACAGTACGCCATATTGAATTCAGTGTCATTTTTTTTAATGTGCTCTGGTATTACGAGCTCAAAGCTAATTTTTTGGCCTAATGGTAGAAATTTGCCGATGACCACGTCATACCGTTGCAGATACAGTTTGAGACGCCACATCGGTATGGTATACAATTCCTTCACATTTTGACTAACGAACACTATACAACAAAAATTAGCTGTATACTCCTTCCCCAATGGCATAGTTTTTTTAACACATTCAAAAAATTGTGCAGCGCAATGCCGTCTCACCTACAGGCCGCCATACTTTGTTTCCATGTCCCTCAAAGTGTTGACGAAGTTAGCCAGTGGGCTAACTTCCCAAACATTTTTAACTTTGAGCTTATCACACGTCGTTTTTCTTGCTGGCTTCCAATCTAATAGTGAATGTTTGCATATACAAGATTTGTTGAAACAGTTATTTTTCGTAAAATATTGAAAAAATATATAAATTTTGGGGCGACACTTGGGGGGGGGGGGTCCCAGCTGACACACCTTCAGGGTGCCCCTGGCCGTACATCGTCGCGATGTTTGGTGCTATAATATAACATTCACCGAGGAAATAATATTTTGAATACCATAAGAATTTACTAAAATATGGGATTGTCTTGAAAAACAAAAGAGATTCTAGGTTTCAAAATCCAAATTGCCTTTAAACATTCACCATAAAGATCGGAGCAATTTACGTTAAAAGTGTTTGTCAGAAAAGATACGATATTAAAAACTACAATATACCGATAGAAACCGGTAATGTTACCATCACACATGAAGTCATGAATCTACTGATTATTCCAACTAGTTTCTTATTATAAAATAAACAGTAGTTCAGTAAGTCACAATCTTAATTTAAATAATTCTGTACTAGCTGAACCCGTGCGATTACATCGCACAGAAGGGAAGCTGTAGAAACGTTACCAAAGAAAACTGCATTTCCATGAATATTTACATGTTTTATATTTACCAAGATCTTCACACACACACACACACACACACGCGCGCGCACGCACACGCACGCACACGCACTCACACACACACACTCTCACACACACACACACACACACACACGCGCGCGCGCGCCCGCGCACACTCACACACACTCTCACACAC
Source organism: Teleogryllus oceanicus (assembly GCA_964035755.1). Taxonomy (NCBI): domain Eukaryota; kingdom Metazoa; phylum Arthropoda; class Insecta; order Orthoptera; family Gryllidae; genus Teleogryllus; species Teleogryllus oceanicus. Next base: position 24,488,358 of record CAXIVR010000008.1, read on the forward strand.
ACTCTCACACACCTCTCTCACACACATATATGGATAATGTTTTGGATTATAATAGCAAATCCTGTCCTTATCGTAATGACAGATATTTTTAATGTTGTCTCTGAAATTTTTATGTAAAGGGACCTGTCAGACATCTAAGTGAAAATTGAGAGTAACAGGACATTTATTGATCGTAGCTAAACCCAAGGAAAAGTGGGGGAAGGTTTGCCCTATTTTAGGTAACAGATGGAAGATTGTGAGAGAAAGTAAATAAGACAGCGTACAATTTTTTTCTTGTGTATAATTAAAGAATGTTCAATTCCAATGTACAAAAGAAATAAAAGAAGTGAATGACATAAAGTATTCAAAATTTTTGCAATATACAAGCAAGGCTGCGATGAGGTTTTACAGATCAAGACTAATAAAATACTCACGCAGAATGTTTTTGTACAATAGAACTTCACTAACTGGATACGACAATCGTGTGATAGCATTTTCACTTTCTCGTATACGTAGTATAGAGAAAGTTATGTAATGCTGCGCGAAAAAAGGGCGGTTTTTCGGCGGGAAAAATTCGTTGTCGGGCTCTGGTGGCGAAAAAGTGCATAAAACCAGTTGCCAAATTAAGAGAAAAAATCCTTTAACGTGTGGTGAAGCCAGAATCCCTGTTTTGCGGTTCCTTGATGCCGAAAAACCAATTGGAAGCAAAACGTCCGTCCGTCTGTCAACACTACTAGCGCATAAACCACACGTACAAACTTTTCCAAATTGAAGGAACCCCTATCCATCTGGCTTTAGTTGAAGCTTTGAGGTTTCGAAAAACATTCTTTAAAATTTGGGGGTACTTTACATGACATGAAGACCTACGGACATTTTCAAAATTTTCTCAAAAAGTCTCTAAATTTTTTCTTTAATTTTTTGTAAGATAAGAGCAAAATACACTTATAATGATGGCATAGGTCAGAATTTCACGGTAAACTCTAAAGTTTCGAAAATTGCAAAAGTTTGATTTTCTTTCGGCGTTTTCCTACAACTACAAAATTGAAGACATGCATTTTTCCTTCAAATGAAATTTGTTTCTCATATTCAATAAAAACCCTGATTTTTCGAAAATTGAAAAAAAAACTTTTTAAATTAATTTACTGCACTTCGTAACGTAATTTTAAACGTGTTGGATTACTACGTAACTTAGAATTTGTATATCATTTCGTAATTGTTCGTTTCTTACATTGGAGATTTTGTAACGCGTTTACAAATATATCTTTTAGAAATTCTTTAAAACCTATTTGAAATACAGGTAAAAAAATTGCTAGCCTTAAGGGAATATGACATTGGAATGCACCAATGGCATTTCGCGGCATTTCGCGTGGCATTCGCGAAGTTCTGGAATTCGTCTCATTGTTGTGACATGATTAAGCTTTATGAAAAGGATTATTTGTGTAGATATTTCTGTACTACACAAATCTATTAGACTATCTAGGATATTAGTTATAGATTATAGAGAGATTATTAGCTATTCAAATTTGTGTAGATATTTGCTTGAAAATATTTAAAATTTTCGCACCAAATGATCTACCAGTTGTAATAGTTTTACAAGAAATGACGATTGACATATGTTAATTTGGAGCGAAATTGTAGTGCAGATAGTATTACGTGAACACAATTTTCAACTTTTCGGTTTGGACTGTTCTTTGCCAGAAAATCTGTCTTTAGTAATCCTATAGCGAAGTCGGTAGCCTTTCACCACTGAGGTCCGGGTTCGATTCTCGTCGAATTTCATGTGAAATTTGTTCCAAGAAAACGAGTTTGGCCGCTTCACAAGGGCTTAGTCCAACCCCTGTGAAGTGTCCTAAACCCTACCCCTTTCCTAATTCCTTCCAAATCCTAGCCGCTGGGTAGTGACGCAGGGGCGCGTGAGTAAGAGCAACACCTCCTGGATATGGAAAGCCTCCACACTGATTTATGACGTCATCATAGGTAGTCCGAACGTTGGACAGCTGGGCAGTCCCAGTTATCCTTACTTCGTTTGCGATTATTATTCTGGAAATATATTACCAGAAATATGTTCCCATGTAATGTCCACATCAGTGAAATTAAATACTATATTTCAAGAATCCATGAGAAATTCGTCCTAAATGCATTTACCTCCCAAGTTTTTTAAGAGTGATCTCAAGAACATATTTTTGCAGATACTTTACACCCGCAAGCATTTCACATTATTACAAGGAATATAGTGAACACTATAATAACACACAGTAAATATAGTAGGTTATAAATCATAATGTATGTGCAAAAAGTCCAATCACATTTATTAATACATCTACATTATTACGTATACAATAATATCAAATTATAAATTATCCTCAGATTTTTCAACTTTCAGCAATTATATAAAATATATGGTCTTTGATCTTCTTGCAATAAAAAAGTATTCACTGCTCCGAGTCATCAACTTAATTATGTGTACTGAATAATGTCCACTGGGACAAATACCATCAAAACGTGCGCATTCATTTGCATGCTTTTCATGCTGAAAAAGCAATGTATTCGTATCTATAACTATATTGGTACAAGTCACCAGAGCCGCTATGTGTACTATGGCTGGGTCTTTCAATCTCTGACCATCTAATCTCCCAATTGAAATAAAATGTGTAGTAATGTGATGAAATTAAAAATAAAAGACATCAAAACGTAATTAAGATGGAGCAAAAAAATATTACTGTTTTTATGAATCCGTTACAAACTTTTCCAATAAATACTTAAAATAACTTTTTTTCAGTTATCTGCTCTATTACTAAGAATATAAACGCTCTCCGCACTCAACGCTAGACCAGGGGCGAAGAGACGCGTTGCGTCGATAAGTTGGATTAGGGCGCAACGAATTAAAAAAAAAATTCCCGTGATTGGCTGAATCGACATTGGCGCTGATCACATACGCGTCATACAACGGCTGACATTACAATTTCTGTGCGAAAAAAAATTGAGTCGGCTGCTCAGGCATTCTGTGGAGAACATTTGCGGCATATTATTTGAAGCAAGTACCATTAAAACGATATTAAAATCGATTAAATCAGCGAAAAAATGCATTAAAAATTATGGGAAAGGGTAAAAATTACTTACTAGTCGAAATCGACGAAAAATAAAAACAAAAACGGATTATATCCTTTCGCCATAATATAAAATGAATTTCTATACTAAACGGTATTGTTCTAAAGTGAAAAGGAAAAAAATACATTTCATTAAAATTTGCTCCCTGATTATGAGTTACAAAGAGTTATGGCTTTTTTATTATATTCCGATTGTCTCGTTTTGATTCGTTCGTTATGGATGTGAAACATTAAGAATACATGAAAAAATATAGGTGTTTTTATGTCAAAATGTATTTAAAATGTTCATATGACTGCAAACAATCTGATGTATTAATTATTATGTTCTGAAATTATTGCCCCAGACATTTCCGTATAGTTTGGGAATATTAAAGAACGTTAGTGTTCCCTGATTCCCCCTTGATGTCATCAAATTGTTCAACATCTTTTGTTCATCGACGTAAGTACTGTTTACCAGAAATACCAGTAAGCATGTAAGTTGTTATAATCGTTCGAAATCAGGCTTTATCAATCAAAGAACAAACATATAACAGAAGCTTTAATTATGTAAGTAACATTACATATAATATTGTTTTTCATATTAATACACACATGCTTCTCCACTTTCAAAGTGAGAGAACGTAAGCCCTTTTATTTCCGTACACCTATTTAAGAGACCATTGATGGAGAATTTTAATAAAAAAAATACTTGAAATATGGTGAGGCAGAATTCCTACGCAGGATAGTTGGGAAAACAAGAATAAATGGAATTAGGAATAATACATAGAGAGGAACTAAAAGTTACACCGCTACTCAAAGAAATGGAAAAAATGGCTCTGCAGTGGTACGGAAATGTTAATAGAATGGCAGAGGAAAGAAGGCCGAAACAAATGATCGAAGCCTGGCCAGAGGGAAAGAGATCACCTGGAAGGTCAAGAGGAACATGACACATGCATACACGATATATGCCAAAGGAGCGGAGCTACAGTAGGAGAGGTGACGCGCAAGGCACTAGACAAAAAGGAGCATGACAAATGGTTAACCCGACACTGTGGGGCATCAGGGGAAGAAGGAAGACGCAGTAATCCACAGATAGATTGGCACGTTAAGATTCTGAAGATTTCGTGTGGAAAATCCAGTACACGATGGGGGGCGGAGAAACGCCGCCTTCTGTCCATCGGACCCGCTGCCCTCAAAAAGCAACGCTCTTCTCCAAGGTATTCCCCGCGAACTACGTGAACCCACCTGAGTTCATTCGCCCAGCAGAGAGGGGAGAGGTCGCTTCGTGCGCGACAGGTAGCATTGAGAGATTGAAGGGGGTGGTGGATGCTGCAGGTAGAAAGCTCAATAAAACTCTTTTTTCTTCTTAGAAGGGCAGCTTTTCCGTGTACACCAAAATTCACCACCTTCATTCCTCTTTTTTAACAATTTTGTTGGTATAATTCATAGAATAACATATTTTGCTATTCTACTGTTAAATGGTAATTGTGATAGTAAAAAGAATGCAACGAAACACAAGAAACTGAATTATCACTCACTCAATTATATCAGAAATCTTCTTTGAATGAATGGAATGATTTCGAACTCCAACGTACTATTATAATTATTATTATTATTATTGTGGAATTTTCCCGCTCAATAAATAATAATCCGGTCCGGGCCGCCCCCATTACGCAACGCCACACCTCATATATTACAAAACTTTCATTTCTGTAAGTGAAATAATCGTTTAATTCCCAATTTACAAATTCTCCAAAGCACCTAGCTTTAATACGGGTTTTCGTCACTATTTTGTACATGTCTATGTATTTAAATATTACGGAGGAAAACAGTGTTTGGAACATTTATTACTTTGTTATTTGACTCCTGTTCTACAATGTTGACTGATGTTTTATAATTTCCTTATTACATATGCTCCTTATTTCTTTTTAGAAGAAATGTCTATAATTTTTTATATTAATGGTTTGGAACATTTAGTTCCATTTCATCTGGCATTACTTGTTTTTTTGTTCGTTTTTTTACTTTGTTGCATCTACCATTTTGACGCAACGCGTCTCCAAGACACTTAAGGGGCGTTGAGCGCTTTGCGCTGGGGAGTAATCCTCTATTAACATTGCATTCTACGTCTGTCCAGTCTCGTCGCAGTCAGTTGTCAAGAGGACCGCCAGGTAGGATCTCCAAGTACGCGCTTCCCACCACGCGCTCTTGCGTCACAACCCAGTGGGCAGAATTGGGAAGGAATAAGGATAGGGATAGGGTTTAGGACACTTCACAGGGATTGGACTAGCCCCTGTGAAGCAGCCAAACGCCGTTTTGTTGGAACAAATTTCACACGAGATTCGACGGGAATCGAACCCGGACCTCAGTGGTGAAAGGCTAGCGACTTCGCTATGTACCACGAGCGTAGTTCGTACCAGGTTTGGTACACGTAGCTTGTACCAAATAGTCTTCTAAGTTCATTTCTTAAATATGTGTAAGTATTTTGTCATTCGCTTAGGTGTTTTATGGATTCAGTTACTGTATTGAATTTAATGCGTATTACTAGTTTCAAATGTATGCACAAATTGAGAGAAAACTAAGCTGCCTATGGTCATATGAGAGAGTCCATGAAAACATTAGATACCCATTATCTTGGAAAAAATGTACAAAAATAAATGTAATTTCAAATTTGACTATAAAAGCTAATATGTGTTATTCTGCCTTTTTTAAATTATGTTTATTCTGCCCTACTCAGAACACAGTTGGTCATACAACAGCATAGTTCCAAGAAAAAGGCCACCCACCATTAAAAAATTGGTATTGACCTCTTGCATTATGAAACAACTTATTTGATATTGTTGATATGTAAACAAATGTAATTGATTGATTGAGTTTAAGGGCGCTTCAACGGCTAAGGTCATTTGCGTCCGTGTCAAATTATTTTAAGACCAGTGCACTATGTTGCAGTGCCAAGCTAACAAAAAAATTAAAATCTTTAAATAGAAAGCAATGTAAAACTGAAAAGGAACGTATCCTAATAAAAGGGTTTGGCAGAATATGCCACAGTTGTTTTTTTTAATCTCGGGCTAAAAGCCAATAATTGGCATTATCATCTCTCAGATAAAGATGTACAAGCCAGTCTCTCGCAAAAAGCCAAAAGGCTGGCAGAGAGAAGATTCGTCATTTCTAAGAATCTCCGCTAGGGAGCTAGCAAGGTCATGTCTTCGACGGCTCACTCTTATCTTAACACAGTGTAAGAGAACATGCTCCACGGTAAGATATATTTTGCAGTATTCGCATATAGGGGGTGGGTCCCCGTGGAGGAGATAATCGGGGGAGAAATGGCAGTGACCGATCCGGAGGCGTATTAAAATGATCTCCTCTCGCCGAGCATCACGAGATGAGGAAGACCAAGGATTTATGGAATCCTTGATTCTCGTGAGCTTAAAATCGGAGTTATGCCACTCTGTTTGCCATTCACTGCGGATAGAGCGTTTTATAAAGAGCTTAGTGTCTTCCGTGGGGACTGTGAAGATGTCTAATTCTCTTTTCTTCGAGGCAGACTTTGCCGCCTGGTCAGCTATTTCATTTCCTCTTATTCCCACGTGTCCAGGGACCCAACAAAAGACTAAAATATAGTGGCGGACCAATAGATGATGGATTTGGTGTTGGATGGTCATTGTCAGTGGATCACAAGACGAGGAGGAGATGGATTCAAGAGAGCTTTTTGAATCACTGCAGATCACTACATTCTTTAATGACATCGATTCAGCAAATTTAAGTGCCTCCAAGAGCGCATACTTCTCTGCGGTATACACGCTGCACGAAGAGTCTAGGCGAAAACCCTGCGTGGCTCTACTGCAGTAGAAGGCACATCCGACTTTGCCGTTTTGAGAGGAGCCATCGGTGTAAATGAAGTAATGGCCAGAATACGTAGATTTTATCGCCTCAAATTCCGATAAGAATGTACTGGGGGGAGTTAAGGTTTTAGGAAGGTTAGACAGTCTAAGATCTATTGTCGGCCGGTGCAGTTTCCAAGGGGAAACAAGGTTTCGGGGGGGGGGGTCACAGGGTTGGGTAGTTTTATATGAAGCTTCTGTAAGAGCATACGGAGACGGACTCCCAGGGGATGGGGTAACGATGGTCTAAGTGCATATGAAGTCAAGTAGTTTGGATGGAGTACTGCTTGGCGCGAGGGAGTATCAACATTTCGCGCCGTATGAGACACTCAGAATATCCCGCCTGTACTAATCCTTATGCCGGCAGTGTATGGTATTTAATGGTCGGAGGGTTGATGGACACGCTGACTCATACACTGCATCCGTAATCCAAGATCGGGCGGATGAGAGTTCTATACAAACGCAAAAGACAAACACGGTCTGCACCCCAAGAGCTACCAGTAAGAGTGCGGAGGGGTTTCATAGGTGATACACATCGGCCCTGTAGTTTACGGATATGTTTTCGCAAGGTTAGGCTCTTGTCGAATGTGAGCCCAAGGTTGCGGGTTTAACGAATGGAAGCTGCTGTCCTCCAAGAAACAAGTCGGGGTGATTATGGAGGTGATGGATTCTGCAAAAGTGCATGCCAGTGGTTTTTGAGGTAGAGAACTTGAATCCTGTTTCATCGCTCCATTCCTGCAGTTTGTTGAGCACAAGTTGTAGCTGCCTCTCAATAACTTGCACGCTCTTGGAGGAGCAAAAAATTGCAAAGTCGACAACGAACAGTGATGCCTTCACAGGCTCACCGATAGCTGATGCAATACTATTGATAGCAATGGCAAACAGTGACGCTCAAAATCGATCCCTGGGAACACCGTTTTCTAACTGGTGACTAGAGGATAACACGTTGCTGAGGCGGACGCGGAAAGATCTTGATGAAAGAAAACCTACTAGAAACAGAGGGAGCCGTCCCCTAAGGCCCCAAGTATGCAAGGTGCGAAGAATACCGTACCTCCAGGTGGTGTCATAAGCTTTCTCTATATCGAAGAAAATTGCTACCAGGTACTGACGTAGCACGAAAGAAGTGGAAATCTGCGTAGCAAGGGTGACTGGGTGGTCCATGGTTGACCTGTTCTTCCTGAAGCCACATTGGAGAGGTGTAAATAGGTTTTGTTCCAGGAGCCAGACCAGACGTGTATTTACCATTCCCTCTAAAAGCTTGCACACACAGCTTGTGAGCGAGATTGGGCGGTAACTTCCGGGGGTTGTTCTGTCCTTTCCTTCTTTAGGGATTGGGAGAACAATGGCCTCACGCCAAACTCTTGGTATTGCGTGTTCAGCCCAAATCTTGTTGAAAATGCCGAGGAGAAAGGAACGGGCGTTTTCCGGTAGGTGTTTCAACAGTTGGTTATGTATCTGGTCTGGTCCTGGAGCAGAATCTTTCGCACAAGCAAGGGCACAGGAGAGTTCGTCCATGGAGAAAAAGACATTGTAATCTTCCTCCATGCGATTCGAGAAGTCTAATTTACATTTTTCCAATTTTATTTTCGTTTTTGAAAGCCAGAAGGATAGTGTACGGAGCTGGAGATGTGTTCTTAATGAGAGGCCATTTCTTCAGCAATTTCTTATGGAGAGGTTAGGAGATTACCATTTGCCATGAGCCATGAGATAGACGGCGAAGAGAGTTCTCCACCGATCTGTCGGACCTTTCTCCACACAAGTTTAGGGGATGAACGGCAAAGGAGTGATGAGATCAAGGCTTTCCAGGACGCAACCTTACTTTCCCGTATCGTTAATGTAGCTCTGGCTCGGGATCTTTTATAATTTATTAGGTTTTCATGGTTGACAACCTACTAAGTTTTGCCAATGTCCTCTGCCGATCACAGACCACGGTGGCACAATCCGCGTTCCACCATGGCACAGGGGGATGTCGTGCATGGCCCAACGACTTCGGGATGGCAAATGAGGCCGCATGAAGGACGGCGTTATTAAAATGGACAACCTTAGCATCGATATTGTTAGAGCAGTTTTCTGATATTCTTAATTTTTTCTTGAAGGTTTCCCACTCACTTCGGTGGATTAGCCAGCGAAGTGATTCGGTGGATTAGCACATCTTCCAGTTCTGTGACACGACTTGTCCAGGCGGGATATAAACGTTGCAGATGGTAACAAATACACTACTGTTTGCGGAAATTGCAACACCAAGAACGAATGGATCTAGGGAAATGATATTCAATGTACTGTGCACCCATGCCACAGGCACTACTTTATTTCATTTGCAGTACCATCAAATACATGGATACATGCCAAGTCAGTAAGTTGTGAAGACACCACGCGCATCCACAAGAGCCTGTACACGGCGCGGCATTGAGCTAATAAGAGTCTGTATCGCTTCTTGTGGCAGGTCCTGCCATGCTCCTTCAAGCCGCGTCCAGAGTTCGGCGGTGGAAACTGGCGGAGGTGCCTGGCGGACCAGCCTCTGGGAAAGCATGCTCCACACATGTTCAATTGGCGACATGTCAGGTGAACGAGCCGGCCACGGGAGGAGCTGTATCTGGTGTTCATTGAACACACGTTGCACGATGCGAGCGATATGGGGTCGCGCATTGTCGTGCTGGAATATCGCTCCAGGCGAGCGTTGTACGAAGGGCACGACTTCCTCGATGTACCGGTGGGCGTTGAGATTTCCCTCAATGCGGAGTAGGCGGGTCCGTGAGTGGTAGCCAATGGCACCCCATACCATTACACCGGGTGTTGGGCCGGTATGACGCTGGAGATTGCATCCCTCCAGATTGGGTTCACCGCGATGTCGTCGAACACGTATACGACCGTCGTTATTGGACAAATTGAAACGGGACTCGTCGGAAAAGATGACTTGCTGCCACTCAGCCCGTCAATGTCGATGTTCGACGCCCCACAGATGTCGGAAGCGTCTGTTGTCGAGTCAGTGGAAGGCGCAACAAGGGGCGGCGAGCAATCAAGCCCCTTTGCACAAGACGGCGCCGAACACTGCTGGCGGACATGCTGTGACTTGTCACTGTATTCCACTGCTGCGCTATCGTGGTGGATTCGCTGTGCGATCGTTGATGGCCATACGGTAGAGGTGTCGATCTTCCCTCGCCGTAGTGGGGAGCGAGGCCCTGTCCCACGCTGGCGGTGGGTACGACCTTCCGCAGACCACTGACGCCATGTCCGCATGATGGTACTGGCGGCTCGTCCCAGACGTGTGGCAATCTGGCGGTAGGACAACCCAGCTTCTCGCATTCCATCGACCCTGCCCTGGTCGAAGTCCGTCAAGTGTTCGTACTGCACTCGCTGTCGGCGACGAGGCATGGTGTGACTTACAGACAACTTGTGCGAGCCAAGGGTCGACCTGTCACTGTTTGTAGCCTCTCCAAGGCGCCTCTATTTATACCCGAACATGGTGCGATAAGCCGTCCCTACGTCGCAACCACGTGACTGGCGGCGTTGTAAATGTAATCACCTGGCGATCTCAATGTCACAAACTTATCCACGAAATGCTATGCGTTCAATGCCGCTTCTTCGTGGTGTTGCAATTTCCACAAACAGTAGTGTAGTTCGGAAATTGACACGAACGCAAGATATCTTGAGAGTGGTTCGTATGTTTATTTCTTTACATACCAGTCTGTGATAAAAGGGGCGACTCCGCCATGGGCGCGGAGGCCATCGTCTTGCCTGTAGCAACAAAAGCCGCGTAGAGAGAGGGAGTGCTCAGGACGGAGATGTGTTTCCTGCAGGCAGATAACCACGGGTCTATGCATAGACATTAACTTCAATGCGTCTAAACGGGTACGAAAGCCATTTAAGTTCCATGAGAGAGCCATAATTTCTAGTTCTTAGGGTTTTTGGTTCTAGGGTGGGTTATGTATTGGGTTTCTTTTTCCTTCTGTTGGAGAGTAAAGGGTTGATTCAAGCGGAGTTCCTCATTCCCTGGAGAGTCATCTTGACTACTGCTAGAGAGGGTCGCATGTATTGGGACACTACGGTCCCAAGAGACAGGCGACCTAAATCTAGCAATAGAGCCTGTCGGTCTTGGCTTCTCTGGATGCGTTTGTGTTTGTTGAATTAATACTTTTGGTTTCCGTTTTTGTTTCAGACTGGACAACAGATTTGGGATAGGCATCTCCGCCGATGTCATCAAAGGACACCTGACAGGCAGCATCGCGCAAAGTGGAGGCTTTAGGCGTTTGGGTTTCAGAATTGACTTTCTTATGTTGACCCACGGTGTCAGCAAAACTTCGGACCATGTCCACGGGGTTTCGAGTCTGGTAACGGCGTCGTGCCTCCGGAAAGGAAACCTTCTCAGAGACCCTGATCTTCTGGATCTCTCTTTCTCTTAAGAAAATGGGGCACTGATTGAAATTTGATGGATGTTTTCCACAACAATTCACGCACTTTGCCTCTGCGGAGCAGTTAGTCATTACAAGCCTCCCTTCCGCAGTGCACGGAGACTGCGGCGCTCATGCAGCGAGGTTGCGTATGGCCAAACTTCTGGCATTTAAAGCAGCGCAGAGGGTTTGGAACATACTGCCTGACACGGAGATTATACAAGCTACAAGATATCTTCTCTGGTATAGATGGACGGTCGAAGGTCAGTATCAGAGTTGAGGTAGGAGTGAGTGCCCCATTTACTCTCCGCTGAATCCTGTAAATCTGACACACCATATGGTTCGAAGAAAGCTTTCAGATTTTTTTCCGATTCGGTAGAGAAATCTTCATGATTTACCACACCCTTGCAGAGGTTTAAGGTCGGGTGGGCGGACACATGCACCTGGAGGCCGGCTATTTCTTTGAGGTCAGTGATCCTGCTGATCTGTTAGTCAGAGCGACAGAGGACCACCGACTGAAATTTGCCACTTTTCGATTTCCCTGGCAAGTTTGATTGGGCTGACACACTTCATAGTTTCATTATCTTTTACATGACATGACGAGAAAGCGGGGCTTAGTAGGTCTGTCAGATTCATTACAGAAAAAACTCAAGATTTACTGCTTCACAAACAAGTCTCCTCTTCCTTATGGAAGCGGGCGACGGGGTAGTTTTTTATCCATTAAGAGGATATCAGATTCATCCCTGTGGTCCCCACCCACCACAGAGCCCAACAAGGGTGTGCATCGGAGTGCCAGGGTTGCCACGGGGATATAGTGTATGTGGGGGGTTACCAGCGCTGCACCGCCGTGGATCCCCCTGCTCACCCTGGAGTTCAGTACAAGACCTAGTCCAAGCCGGTTGATCGGGAGTGGGTTAGCTCCCGACCGCCCGTCTAGAAGAGTCCATAGCTAAAGCAAGTGTATTGAAACCTACAAGGAATGTACCCTAAAATACGTAGGAGTACGTATCCCTGGATGCCAAGAAAAAATTAGCACGAGGAGAGTAATTGGGAAATAGACAGGTCCCTCAAGCGCCAAGACATACATTCCCTCCTACACGGGTCGCCATGCACGGCAAACACACGGGTGGACATTCAGCATAGTGCAGTGAAATAGAAGAGGGAGAAGAAAAGAGACAGGATAAAAGAATGAGAATGTACAATGGGGAGAAGAAAAATGACTTGTGAAGGAAAGGAATACTTGAGAGCCCTCTTTGTATCCCCCCGTCAGGACGTGGACCAACCCACCTCGACGGGCGCTGAATTCTGTGTCAGCAACTCCCTCTGACAAGAAAAAGGTTTTCAGGTCTTCATCAGTTTCAGTAGAGAAATCATCGTGGTTATCTACACCCTTGTACAAGTTTAATCTAGGGTGGATCACTTGAACCTGGAGGCCGGCTATTTCCTTCACTTTTAAAACTGTCAATCTGTTCATCTGGCCGACACTCGAAAAGAATGGTTTCAGTGTGTTGGCGAAAAACCGCCTGGAACTTTCCTAATCTCTCTACAGCCATTGCAAGTTTTATTGAGCTTACTCTTTTCATTGTTCTGCCTTCTTTTTACTGTTCTTTGACAAAATAAATCATAGGTAACGTTGGTACCAGATCCTGCAAGTAGGTTCAATGCAAAAGGAACTCACCAACAGTGTTGAGTTTTCGTTTAACTCATAATTTTCTATTTCAGTTATGCATTTTTCCCCCTTCAATGCCCTGAAAAATGTGCAAGTGAAGTTTTACTGTAGTATGTTACAAATCGTAGTTTTATTTTTAAATGCAATTATTACACAAAATTTGATAAAATCCGTCCCATAATATTTTTCCATGCTTATAAATAATAAAATGTCATTTTTATAATATAATTTTTTTAATTTAAAAATTAATTTTAAAAAAAAATTTCCGAGAGGAAAAGATTTGTATAAAATAAATCATTAGAAATTAATAAAATATCACTTGTCAGTCAAAGTGATAAAACAGTCTTCAACAGTATCAAGGAACAAAAATCAGTCAGGAACACTTGAGAAAACAATTTCTTGCTGAAACATAAACAAGTGAACAATTAATAGTCACAAAAACAGTTTTCATGAAAGTAGTACATGGACCATGAATATATAGGACACATTCTGAACACAATCACCAAATATAGATTGAATTTTAAAGTAAACTGAAATTTACTGAAAACTACTACAGTACGTAGACTTGCTAGTTAGTCCCGATTGAGCAAGGTAAGCATCCGAAAATGAAGAGGAAAGAAGAGAAGAAGAAAAAAGGAAGGAAAGGCAGTATAGTAAAATGTAGCCCAGAACATAATAATAATAATAATAATAATAATAATAATAATAATAATATTAGAATGAATGTATATATTCCTGTAGATCCTGTTTTTTATATTATAGAAAGATGGTTCTTTTTAAATTTATTGGACCAAATAGGATCAATCCACGATGATACCAGGAATTAAGACGTATAATTCATATACATTTATAGGTGCTGAACGTTTCGCACATTTGGCATGAATGTTTTAGCCACCAAATTAGACGTCGCCTTCGGCATATTATAAAAAGGCTTTACATGAGAATGTTGCTAAACATTATTATATCTTCAATATGTATATTTAATTTATTCCTTTGTTTTTTACTACTTAAAAATGTAATGTTTATTGTCAACCGCTTGTCAAGTCCTTTGGAAAGGCACATGCCAAATGTCCGAAATGTTGAGCACCTATAAATTTATATGAATTATACATCTTAATTCATGGTATCATCGTGGATTGATCCTATTTGGTCAAATAAATTTAAAAAGAACCATCTTTCCACAACAACAATAATAATAATAACAACAAAAAAATCAACCAATCAACAGTGCAAGAGAGAGAGAGAGAGAGAGATAGAGAGAGAGATAGAGATAGAGAGAGATAAGAGAGATAGAGAGAGAGAGAGAGAGGGGGGGATTTAAAACTTGTGTTCTTTGTGTCCTTAAGATGAAGATATTCCTACACCAATTGGTGCAGGAATTACAAATTATTTAATGAATGATGAAATGAGGTGATTTGTTTTTATAAGAGGTAGTGATAAGTGCTTCGAATATGCATTTCCGAGTACGAAGGTCGTGTTCTAAATGTGATTATTTGTGAAGGGTTGTTTTTGTTGAATGTTTTTTTTTCTTTCTTAATTTTAGAATATACCACCTTGTATACCAGAGCCACAAGTGTTTTTCTTTGAGAGTAAGCTGGCCCGCATTCCCCACCCATACGCATTTTCAGATATTAACCTCATCCAGGCAAACGATTTGTAATCTGTTGAAACTTGAGGTCTGACGTCGGGACGGCAGTGTACTGTCGAACAACGCCGGTAACGCCCACGCGGTCTTACACACCCATAAGGCTAACGACTCCTTCTCGCAACAGTTGTATTACGCACGGCGCGTCGAAGGGAAGGCCACGACGTGTGTTCCGTCGCAATATATATATATATATATATATATATATATATATATATATATATATATATATATATATATATTGAAACGTACCCACACACTCACTGCATTGGCATGTGCATGGAATTTTCCACAAAGTTTCACCTATTTTTTAAATTAACCTGAAGATATGATTCAAAAGATATTACTCATAACAAATTTCCGAATTTATAAATTATTTGGGCGTCAGGAAAAGGTTACACTTGAATCCCTAATTATCTTTTACCGACTTTCGGATATATCACTAATAAATGTAAATCATGCTAGCTCGGTCGACGGGTTCTTATGAAATAACTGTTGCTACTTACTCCGCAACTTATTACTCAATCTGCCATCCATATGGAGTGGCGAGGAATCTGAAAATAATTCTGAAATGTCTACTCTAGGATTGCATGTAGTGGCAAATGAGAAGCTTTCTTTCAAACTATGAATGCAAAAGTTATCATACTATCATTAATTATTACAAATTATCGTTAGGTCATGACCGTTTTCTCGCTATTGCAATAACAGCGTTATAGAACCTTATACCCGTTCTTGCCTTTACGCGCGCACGTCGCTCGATGTCGCCACGTAGAGTAGACCGATCTTCCTTCTTTAAGTCCACGATTAATCAGCGACCAAGTCGAAACTTTCTCCAACCACTTCACAAGCACTGTCTATACTCTGTCTTGCACCTCAGGTGGGCACCTATTTCAAACTGATTACTTTTTCGGATTACTAAGATTACTAAGTCGGATTAATATCCCTCTCATATTATTTTCTATAATCCAACCTGGCAATTCACAATTCACTGGTAAAATTTCTAAGTAAAGTCTTGTAACTCCACCGCGAAAATAATTTATGTACACCTTCCACTTCACTCATGAAAATATTACAAGTCCGAGTTTGCAATGGTACAACATGTAAATTTTGCAAGTTTCAGTTGCAGTCCTAAAACGGAAATATGCTAGGTTCAAGTTCAATGTTCACCCTCACGAAATATCACAAGTCTTGATTTGATAATTTACCTCAAGAAATTTTTTAAGTTCCACAAATATCACTCGAATTTAATAAAATGCGCAAGCGATCACCACCACGATACGAGACGGAATGCCCTAATTCCCAATCTGGTCAATCCTTCAAAGTTCGCTGTGTTTTTTTTTCTCTATTGTTTTGACAAACTACACGATAATCCGATGACATCACCCTTATTATCCTATTTTAGAACCCATCAACACCGTGATCACTACGGTGCACCCTGCACCTGCTTCTAAACGAATTCGTTTCGCGTTGCTATGGTGCCTCCTGTGTGTTTACTTCCCGCTCTCACAGTTACTAAGGCGCCCCCGCACTGTCTCAGGGCGACCTCGCGTTGCTTCAGTGTCATCTGCGTATCAGCACCATAGAAACCCACGTCTTTTGCAATATCTACAATATTTCGACCTTTACTTGCCTAAATAAATGACCATCATTTTTGCTGTAAAAAAAAAAAAAAAAAAAAACTCACATGTACTGTGAGGGGCTGTATTAGCCTATATAGCAAGCAGTTTCTGATTGAAAATAAATAATTTTGTTAAAACAAACATGTTTTTAAGTTACCACCAAACTCCTTCAAAATAATCTTTCAAGCCTGCAATTAGGAATGGTACTTCAGAGTTATATTGACACTTGTGAAATAACAGTTATAATTTGGGAACGGAATTTATTGTAATAAAAAATACAAAATATCAACATATTTATGTACTTATTTTTTCCAAAACGTGTAAGAAAAAATAGAAAATATGTAAAAGAAAAATTCATTATCGTGTTTAGAATTGTTCTTTACAAGCATTTCCCGAGCATATAACGTCACCGATCAGTGTCTGAAAGTAAGTTCTATCTCTACAAAAGTAATTGTACACTAGACTTCACCACAGATAAGAATTTTATTCGAAAATTAAAATACATTCATAGTATGTATTACAATGTTTACAAGGAGCTGGTAGCCGAGTTAACATCCACCACCACCCCACCACCACCACCACCACCAAACAACGCATTAAGCCAATATTCTGTAAAATATATTTGTTAGTTTTCAATCTATTAACAAATGTGCAGTATGAAAAATGGGCAAGCATGTAGCTGAAATTACCTTTATTCACGAAAATTCGCTCCTAGCAAAAACAATCTATGACTCCCGAGTACGCAGCACGCAAATGGGGGGGGGGTAAGTTTGACAAATCATGGCGATGATATGGGGAAAGGGAAAAAGGATCAAGGGGAAAATAAGGGTCGTAGAAGCGCAGCAGCATTTCATTTGATTTGTAAGAAAGTTGATTCCGTAACATATATTGAAAACAGACATCTGAAATGTTCCGTTTGACATAAAAATAAGTTAAAATGTAACAAAATGTCTAGTAAAAGTTAAAATATGTAAAATAAAATAGTTCTAATTCATTCGGAACCAATTGATTCAATTGGAATGTCTTGTAAACTTAAAAATATTATTGAATGATTGTATCTAGTTCGTGTAATTACATGGAAATCCGTTCCCTAGTTATAACGTACTATACACGCAAGTTTTCTTGATATTCCACTGCAGGGGGAACAAGGAGGGAGGATTTTGCTATTGTGATGACTTAAAAGAGCCTACCAACTTATGGCATGAACTTATTGTGTCAAAGTGTGGCATGAAGAATACAATTATTTTTGAACCTACAAGGTGGATATTGTAAATTGGTATGTGCCGTTCCAAATCAAACTTGAGTATCTCAAAGGCCTGTGTTGTTCAGCACTGGGCAAGGCCTAGAGAGCTCATGTATCAAGGAAACTTGCATGAGCAAGACTATGTTTGTTATAAGTGCACATATTAAAATTTATAAGTTAGTCAAAATTTTGTAATGGATTTTTTCCTCATAGTTTTGCTTTCTCACCCTTAAGAAGAGAAAGTTATGAAATGCTGCATGAAAAAGCTGCAAATATCCGGCAGAAAAACTCGTATTGCCAAGTCTTAGTAATGAAAAATCCAACTCCTAAATTTAGAAAAAAATCGTCTAACATGTGTAGGAAGATTTCATGTTTTGTGGGTACTTGATACCAACAAATCAATTATCTGCAAAACGTTTTACCGTTCATCAGACAACGTTAGTTGCCAAACAGTTGGATAGTGTGAAGAACGTTTCAGAAAATGGTCAGCCAGGTCTAGGTAGGAAATTAGTGTTTGTTAAAAACACTATTGTTGTGTTTGTTGAAAATTGCAGAAGTTCAACATTTCTTCGATGTGTTCCCACAACTAAAATATTAGAGAGAGATTTTTCCTCTCAATGAATTCTGTTCCTTAAAGATAGATTTTGAAATAAGGTAGTACCCTTATTTGTATTTATAACAAGTACCCTTATTTGAAAATTTCAGTTTTACAAAAAATTATGATTGAGATGTGTTAATTAAGAGAGCAATTGTGGAATAAATGGAATTTTGTAAACATTACTAAGGGCGAGAAAGTATGTGCTGTTTTAGCATCACTAGTTTGTAATACAACAGTTTAATAAAATTGTTCAATATAATTTCAGATATTAAAGAGAGGAACATACCTATCAGAGAGTGTCAAATTCATGCGGGTTAGTGGTATGACTCACTCACTAAATCTTTACTCCTATACTATTCTAGTACCCATCTAGCTTACAGAACCATTAGTTACCTAGATGGTCATGAAACAATATGGCACACTGTAAATGTGTGTCAAAGTCACTAGAGGAAGGGAGGTAGGGAGGAAGGAAGAGAGGTAGGGAGGAAGGGGTAGGGAGGAAGGGGGTGGAGGAGGGAGGAAGGAAGGAGAGGGGTAGGAGGAAGGAAGGAAGGTAGGGAGGAAGGAAGGGGGAGGGAGGAAGGAAGGAGGGGGAAGGGAGGAAGGGAGGGAGGAAGGGGGAGGGAGGAAGGAAGGGAGGGAGGGAGGAAAGGGGGTAGGAGGAAGGAAAGGGGTAGGAGGAAGGAAGGGGTAGGGAAGAAGGAAGGAAGGAAGGGAGGGAGGGAGGAAGGAAGGGAGGGAGGAAGGGAGGAAGGAAGGGAGGAAGGGAGGGAGGAAGGAAGGACAGGAGGGAGGGAGGGAGGAAGGAAGGGAGTGAGTGAGGGAGTGAGGAAGGAAGGGAGTGAGTGAGTGAGTGAGGGAGGAAGGAAGGGATGGAGGGAGAGGCAGAGAGAGCACTCTTGCGACTTGATTGTTGTCCCCCTCCGCCAAACTGATTATATGTATTTAGTGCAGCAAATAGTCATACTGTATCTTTCTTAATGATCAATAGACCTTTTTTTAAATAAAAAATCTAAAACATTAAAACCTTGACTTTGTGAGACTTTTGATTTTTTTTCTTCAGCTGCTTTAGCTCTAAATTTCAGTCTTTGTAAGAGTACTGATTATTTGATATTAAATTTGATTACCAAGGAAAATACATGGTAAAAATAAGAGCCAAAGAACAACATCAAATAGAACAAGATGTAAAATCAAAAACTTTATCAATTTTCTATAGCAGCCATTCATTCAATAAGTTATAAATATCTATTTTGTATGGTTTGAAGAACGCTTATACCGTTTTTTTTTTTATAGAAGAAATTCCCATCCTTTTCTTTCAATTTTACCCTTTGTCTTTACAAAATCTTTTTGAAATGTTTCACATTGTATTCCAACCTTGTATTATTCATTAACCAAAGCTTATACTATTTTCTGTATAGAAGAAATCCCCATCCTTTTCTTTTTTTCTCTTTTGTCTTTAAAACAAAAAAATCTTTTTCACATTGTATTCCAACATTATAATATCCACTTTTCAAACATAGAAAACAAGATAAAATTACAATTCAAACACATTTCACAAACTTCTAACTTTCGAGAAACAAGGGAAAGATTATTACCTGGTAAATATTACACTTTCCTTCGTGTTCTCAGCTGCCTTCCTCCTTGCTTTGGAACAGGACTGATATTCTCTGCAGCAGCTACAAACAAAGGAACATCTAATTATTACTGATAAGCAAGTAAATATTACTTCGAAGTTATAGTGGGTCACAATATGCATCTGAAAACTGGGGCATTCCAGCTATTTCCTGTAACAAAATGGGCGCCAACAATTGTCAACATCATTGATAAACGAGGAAAACGTAATCAAAATTTCATGTTTTGCAGAGATGTGCAATGTGAAGCTGCAGTTTTACACACAATGAGTTTCATGTGACATAAAACCCACACATCTCCCACCAACCTCAGCCCAGAACAAGCACTAGGCCCCTGACTGGTCTCTCAGCAAATGTGGTAGTGTAGGGCATGCAAGTGTTTTGCTTGTAGATAAGGGTTGAGAGGTTATGACAAGGAGGAAGGAAAGATTGTGGTCTGCGGTCCATTTATTAGAGTACTGCTTTGGCATTTGCCTGGTGTTGATTGGAGAAATCAAAGAAAACTACTAATGACAGCAGCCAGCCACAAGAATTCTCCTCTAAACGACAGGTGAACTCAATCTAGCTAGTAGGTAGCTAGTGTCAAAAATCCTGTCATCATCAGTAATAACACTAGGACTTCCTGGGCCAGGGCAATACAGCACCCTCATCTGATGCCCTGAGCGACCTACGTAAATATCCCTACATCATTATAACTAGGGCTGTGAGTTATATGCAATTAAAAAAGGAACATATGCGAAATAGTGTAATGTAATGTGCAAGTGTAAAAATAAATAAAAAGTGTAATGTGGAAAATATGTTTACAGCAAAAAACGATATAGAAATCAAATAAATTGTTACAAACATTGTCAAACATTAAGTCAAGGGCTTAATTTTGAAGAACACTCATTTCTTAGGAACATAATGGGAGATGCAGTTAATGTACATTTCACAAAATAAAAAAAAGATATTGCAACAAAAATATGACTTTCTCTCAATGATAATAAAACCTAAAACACAATAATCAAATAACTTGAAAATCTTGACTTAATGCATTTCACTTGTGAGCCAACAATATTTGGTTAAAAGAGAAACGTTAGTAAATTGAAAAAGATGGAAGATACCTTGAACAAAGTCTATTGATCACTTACAAAATTGTTGCAATTGCAAACAACACCTTTTTCAAGTTCAAACTCAAACAAATGTCTATTTGTCCTCAAAATCACTTTAAACCAGCTGAATGGCCACTCCACATCAACAATCAACAGGTAACTTAGAGCATCTTTTATTTGATCAAAGTAGTTGGAATCAGCTGCCATCAGCCAAGTACCCCACCTCAGGACGACTGGTTATGGAGGTAGAGGTACGTCAGGGTAAAATGTCTTAAAAATATCCACATGTCTTGGAGCCTTTAAGAATACTTTCTTGACAGTTGATATCAACTCATCAATATCTGGGAAATGAAATCTCACAGTTTCAGCAACAGGATGCGTAAGCAAGGCAAGCTAGATGAAGTTCAGGATAAACTTTTATTGCAGTCCCTGCTTTTAACAAATGAGGAGCACCATCTGACACTAATAGTACAACATTTTCAAGCTAAACTCTACTCGGCCAAAGAACACTCATTGATCCATTGAAATACCTTGCAATGAGGGGTGAATTTGCTCTTTTTGCAGATGACGGGTGAATATGCAACAAAAATATGCAAATATGGCCCAAATATGCAATTATGATGATATATGCGATATAAAAATAGATTTAATTGATTCTAAATGCCTCAAAACATATACAATTTGTTGAAACCGGATGTTTTAGTTCAGAGAAAAGAATATGCAAAGGCATATAAACCACAACCTTAATTAAACGTACTAAGGTATGGAATTTTTTGTGAGTTGACCAAAACGGGATTTTTCAGTCTCCTGTGTGTTCATAGGCTCATTATTGCCTCTATATCTAGATCATCTACATTTTCCTGTGTCACTTCATCAATATTAGGTGGAATGTACACAGTATCAATCAAATATGTAGTCCTTGACTTCAATGATAAGGTCAACATTTTCCATCAAAAATGAAATAAGTTCATCGGTTGATAGAGGCCTTTATTTTTGTCTATCATTCCCAAAATAAGCAGAATTTTTATTACTCTTAAAGAACTATTTATATAACAATGCAGGATTAGACACTATCTCCAAGATGAGATAATTATATCAGGAATGGAAATATGAAACAGTTACAAGACTATTTCTCAATGCTTACATTCCAAGAGTATTTGTTCTACCAAAGTTGCATAAATAAGAACAATATTAGTACAGAAAGGGAGGTTCAAGCAATTTTGTGAAGTAACACAGTAAAAAAGAAATAATTCAATGAAAAATAGAATATCAACATAATCCATTACATCATTTCCAAGTTTCAAAATTTAAGCTTGGATATGAATGAAAAGAACAAAAAATGATCAAATAACATTTCTTCTTAGAGCAGTAGGGATACAAAAAAATTCATAATGAATTATTTTATTGAAAAAAATATGTATTAAATGTTGCATTAGCGCAACATTGGGACTTCATTGGTTAAAGGAAGAAGATGAACAGTCTACTATGTTGTTTAACATACTCCTGGAGAAAATAGTATGGAATATAGATCCATGTTAATGGAACAATTTTGAATAGAATAGTGCAAATTTGGGCATACTTAGGTGACTTAATGGTGATTAAACACTGAAAGACATGGAAGAAGCATTACAGCAATTGATGGAAGGAACACAAGGAAAGGACTTAGAAATAAATGAAGAGAAAACAAAATATACGTGGACAATAAGATGTAACAGTAAACCGAAATATATGAAGTTAGGAAACAAAAATATTGAATGTATGAATGCCATTGAATACTTAGGTTCCATAATCACAGGAAACAACATCATAGAGTAGGACATTAAGAAGAGAATAGCGGCAGATAATCAATGTTATGGTAGTCTACCCAAATCTTTAAAACCCGAAGAATCTCAGAAAGCTAAGTTAAAATTATATAACAGTCATTAAGCAGTGGTAGAGTACAGAAGTGAAACTTTGACTAACAAAGAAAACTGCAAACATACTCGCTGTATCGGAGAGAAAAGTCTTACGATAAATATTTGGCCCAATTAAAGAAAAAGAAATCAGGAGAAACAGAACCAAGGCAGAATTGGAAGAACTATTTAAATCACCCAAAATTGATACATGTATTAAGTAAAAAGACTAGATGGTTGGATCACTTAATTTGTATGAGTGTTTCTGGGTGCATCAAATGCCAAGGTCATTAGTCCCATAAGCATAGTGATTTATTTCCTCGGGAGGTGGCAGTATTCTTCCCCCACTGGATGGCAAGATCCAGCACCAACCTACCATTGGTTGGGGGGTGAGGGTCCCAACCGGGTATCTCCCACCAGCAGGGCCCACCCTCGGCCAGGGCAAGCTCTAAGCCCCACCGGTCTCCCTGCAGGTGTGGTAGTGCAGTGAATGTTAGTGGGTGTGTGTACACAGGGGATGAGGATAGGATAAGGAAGAGGAAGGAAAGACTGTGCACGGTCCATGGCCCATTTGTTAAGTTGCTGCCTTGGCATTCACCTGATATTGAATGGGGAAACCACAAAACTACCGATCAGAGCAGTCAGCTTCTAGAATTTTCCTCCAGATAGGGACTGAATTCGAGTGAACAAAGGAGCTATTAGAAAGGTATACGTAGAGAGCATGGCCAGTAGGAGAAGAAGAGGAGGGCCTAGATTAAGATGGATTGATGAGGTGGAGGAAGATTTGAGAAACCTAGGTTTTAAAAGATAGCAAAGAAAAACAAGATACAAGAAATTATGCTTTTATAATAAAAAAAGCCAAAGCAAAATTACAAGTGCCAGAATTCCACAACAGCAGTGGTGGTGAAGAAGCTCTTCCTGAAGCCATGTTGTTTTCTTGAAGCTTATAATATCCTTAATAAATTACAAGTCAGTCTTGCTAATAAAACTTTTGCATAGAGAGCTGCCAAAAGAAGAATACAAACATAAAAATATTACATATTCATTGTTTTGAATAGATTATAAGGTTGACTTTCATTCATTGTTGAAATTATGTAATTAATGATGGAAATGTTTATTTTCTAAATATAATTATTTTTTCTTCATTAATATTAGCTATCATTTTCATTAATAAATAAATGCTTTTTCTCAATTCATCGTTAATTCCCTCAATTTTTTAAAGCATCATATCAATTCCAATATTTCCCAATTCTCCAGTCAACAATAATTCTACTTCATGTGTGTGTATGTTACAACTTCAGTATTACTGATAGCAGCTGTTAAGAGTAACAAATTAATTTCCACATAGGGAGTACATGACCTTGACTTTGGTGGTGGAGCTTGAGTACCTCCATGATCCTAAGAGCTATGCCAGTGGTAGCGTAGCTACTGGTAGGGCCTCCCTTGCCGGACAGGTCAAAGGAAAGGGATCAGACGAAAAAGTACTCCAGAAGAGGACCTCAATGGCAGTCCCGGCGAAGATGACCTCAGCATAAACAGCTGTAACCCATGTCTGGGGTAACAAGGACAAAGTCTGTAATGGCCAGAAAAGGGCAGAAGGAGCAGCCCTCCATGTGGGGCTAGTATGCATGATTTGTGATCAAGCCATAAGACAGCGGCCCTGTCAGATCACAATCCCGCGAAAGGCTGGTAACCTTACTAGGAAAAATTCTTACTCAAAAGCTTCAAGTGAAACAACATGACGGCCACTATAACAACTCTAGCAAGAATAAAGAAAAACGATTTGGAATAACGAATACAATAATTTTAGGTATACGGAATGTGAGAGGGCTAAATAATACAGAGGCAGAATTGGAGAAAGAGCTAAAAGCAAGGAATGTATATATTGCAGTTATTTCTGAAACCAAAAAAGAAGGGTAGAGGGATAAAAGATCTCTATGACTACACAATATACAGTGGAGTAGACACCAATAAAAGAGCATTCAGTGGGGTTGCTTTATTAATGGATTCAAAATGGAAAAATAAACTCTTACACTATACATATTACAGTGACAGGATACTTGAAACACGATTCTAAATTCCAAGAGGAGACATAACTGTACTAGCAGTTTACGCACCAGAAGAAGGCAGAACAGAGGACACTGACGCATTTTATGAAACTCTTCAAAGGAGTTTAGATAAATGTAACAAAAAAGATTATATAATAATTGAAGGAGACCTAAATGCCCGAATAGGAAAACAGATAATTCCAAATGTTGTTGGATGCTTTGGAGAAGAAACAATCCATAAAAATGGGCAAGAACTTAGGGAATTTGCTACTACTAATGACTTCAAAATAATGAATACCTTCTTTAGGAAAAAGGATATAAATAAATTTACCTGGAGCAATGGCACCACAAGATCACTGATAGATAATGTTATAGAAAACAGAAAATTAGCACCCCAAATTAGAAATATTCATGTTTACAGAGGCAGTGATATATCATCCTATCACTAATTAGTAGTTTCAAAGATCTCAATTATAGTCTGATGGAAGAAAATTATGAAAAAAACGCATAACAACAAGGAGAGATATTTACAAAGTCCATCTCTTAAGAGAAGAAAGCATAAGAAATCTATCAAACACGTCTGAAACAAATAAATGGACAGACGCCTTTAGATGATATTAATGTAGAGTCGAGCAATATTGAATATGTTATAAATACTGCAGCATATGAAGTTATTGGAAAAAGGAATAAACACAGAAAAAGGAAAGGCTTGAAAATCTGGAACGATGAGATAGCTGCAACCATATGTGAAAAGAAAAATTCCTTTAAAACAACACAAGAGAGGAAAGAAAAAAAACCATGCAAAGCAATTAGTGAAAAAAGCTCATTAAGAATCATGGGACATTTTCATCAGCACAAAAGAAAATGATGTCCATGGTAGGCAGAATCTGGCTTACAAGTTCATGAAACATTTAAAATCAGAGGAAAAGGATAAAGCAGAACTAAATGTAATAAAGAAAGATGACTGGATAAAATATTATAAAGATCTCTTATAGGACCCAACTGTAATCGATGAAGATCAATAATTGTTGGAGAAAATGCTGAATACCTGATGCATGGAAGAAAGCAAAAGTCATCTCTCTTTTAAACAAAGGAAATAGAAGCTCGCCACAGAATTACAGAGGAATAAGCTTGTTGATCAATGCTTATAAAGTTTACACAAAAAAAAATAAATAAACGGCTCACAACAATCTCAGATTCATTCTTATTGGAAGAACAAAGTGGTTTCAAGCAAGGAAGATCATGTACAGACAATGTGTTTACAATAACCAAATAATAGAAAAGAGACGAGAGTTCAATTTAGCTTTTATAGCTTAGCCACATAGTTTTATAGCTTATGAAAAAGTGTTTGATAGAGTTAATCGTGAACTTCTCTGGCAGATTCTTTGAAAAAGGGGCTATCCTTTCCACTTGATAGAAATTATTAAATCCCTCTATAACAAAACAAGTATTAATTTACAAGTTGATATCAAAATGTTAGAAGAGTTAGAAGTAAACAGAGGTGTAAGACAAGGGTGTAGCTTGTCCCACATTGTTTAATATTTATATTGAAACTTTCAAAGAGAATGGAAAAGTTTAAAAAACCAAGTATTTGGATAAATCCAAATACACCTCTACAATCACTTCCGTATGCTGATGATCATATAATTATAGAAGAGAACAAAATAAGTCTGCAAAAGTCCTTGTACCAGCTAAATAGAATATGCAAACCATATTGTCTCTCAATATCTCTCTCTAAAACTAAAGTGATGGCATTCAGAGGCAAGTATCCTATCAGAACTAAAATAATAATAGAAGGCAAAGTAACAGAGCTAGTGAAACATTTTAATTATTTGGGCTGTGATATCACATACGACTACAGTGATGATTTGAAAACAAAATTATGTTTCCAACATACTTGTGGAACAATAAACAAATATCTTTGCAATAAGACTAGAAAAGCGACACTTTTAAAATTTTATAAAGTCATGGCAGTACCACAACTGCTTTACGGGTGTGAATCATGGACATAAAGAAAACAAGATAAAATCAAGATACAAGCGTCGGAAATGAAATTCCTCCGGAGAGTAAAACGCTGCACCCTAATGGACAAAATAAAAAACGAACATATAAGACAGGAACTTAACATATTTTCTATCAATGTAAAAGTAAATGAATACAGATCACAGTGGGTACAACACATAGGAAGAATGTCTCACGAAAGGATCCCCGACATGCCTTTCTGTACAGACCACGGGGAAGAAGGGACATTGGCCATCCACGACAGAGATGGTGTAATGAAGCCGAAACAGGGAATTTCCCTAATCCAAGAAGAAGAAGAAGAAGAACAAGAACAAGAAGAAGAACAAGAACAAGAAGAACAAGAAGAAGAACAAGAAGAAGAAGAACAAGAACAAGAAAAGAACAAGAAGAAGAACAAGAACAAGAAGAACAAGAACAAGAAGAAGAACAAGAAGAAGAACAAGAAGAACAAGAAGAAGAAGAAGAAGAAGAACAAGAACAAGAACAAGAACAAGAAGAAGAACAAGAACAAGAAGAAGAACAAGAACAAGAAGAAGAACAAGAACAAGAAGAAGAACAAGAACAAGAAGAAGAACAAGAAGAAGAACAAGAAGAAGAAGAAGAACAAGAACAAGAAGAAGAACAAGAAGAAGAACAAGAACAAAAAAGAAGAAGAAAAGAACAAGAAGAAGAAGAAGAACAAGAAGAAGAACAAGAACAAGAAGAAGAAGAACAAGAACAAGAAGAAGAAGAACAAGAACAAGAAGAAGAAGAACAAGAACAAGAACGAAGAACAAGAAGAAGAACAAGAACAAGAAGAACAAGAACAAGAAGAAGAAGAACAAGAAGAAGAAGAACAAGAAGAAGAAGAACAAGAAGAAGAAGAAGAACAAGAACAAGAAGAAGAAGAACAAGAAGAACAAGAACAAAAGAAGAACAAGAACAAGAAGAAGAACAAGAAAAAAAGAAGAAGAACAAGAAGAAGAAGAAGAAGAAGAACAAGAAGAAGAAGAACAAGAAGAAGAAGAAGAAGAAGAAGAAGAAGAACAAGAAAAGAAGAAGAAGAAGAAAAAATTAATTTCCACACCAACCAGAGGGTGTGGAAAAAGTTTTATAGTGATAATCAACACATCATTTTATGCTTCCTTTGGCTAATATTAGTATAGAGTTTTGTATAGTCATAGAGTGTTGGCTAAATTTTGGCAGAATTGGACTGTAGCGATAATATATATTTGAAGTCATCTTGCAATGACACTTTAAAAAACCATAAATTACAATTGACTCGTTAACTAACCTAAAGACAGAATAAATAGTAAAAGAAATCAGGGGCACAACATACTTACTTTTAATGTTTTCAGAAACAGACTTCCTAGAAAACAAAAGAAACTTTTATTATACATTGAATGAAAATAAATTTGCATAATCAGTCTATCAAGATAATAATACATACTTTGAATCGATAGGAGAACACACATTTTCATTGTCTTTTGTCTTTTTAATTTTCTTTGAGTTTTTCTGAAAAGAAAAAGAGGGGAGAAATTATGAGAATACTGCCTCAAACAAAACTGAGTAAAACAACAAAACAAAAAATGATTGGCTGCTTTCAGGTTTATGAATCCCGGAGAAAGAAAAATGCTTTGACCATTCATTTTCACATTTCAGCAAATACTTCAAGTAACAATTGTAATTTCACTGTACCTTCACTTCAGTTTTTGCAGGTTTTTGTTGTCTATTTTGAGGCTTTAAGGGAGTGCGTTCAGAATTATCTTCTTTTTCTACTTTTTCCTCCAATACCTGAATCCAATAAAAATCAATAGAGGTCTTAGGAGAATTGTAAAAAACAAAGGTAAAACTAATACAAATTATATGAACTCAATAAACTCAGTAAGTGTACACAAAAATTACCTTCTCAGAAGTGCTAGCAACATTTGGTTTAGTTGTTTTCTGCACTTCTGAATCCTGGAAAGAAAAAATGCATTGAATAGTCCTATATCTAAACATGTAAGACATTTTCACAAGTAACAACCTCAAGTACACTGTACCGTCACTTCAGTTTTCGCCATTTTTTGCAGTCTCTTATTTTGAGTTTTTATGGGCGTGTGTAAAGATTGATGTGTCTCAACATTTTCCTGCAATTCCTGAACACAATAAAAAACCTGAAGAAAGCTCTTAAGGTAAATATAACTAAGACCAAACTAACTAATTATATAAATTTTGCTTAGCATAAGAGAAATTTAGCATTAGGTATTCTAAGTTTACCTTCTTAGAAGTAGCTTTTGGTTTAACCAATTTCTGGGATTGCAAATCCTGGAGAGAAAGAGAAAATTGCTTTAAATAATACTATTTCAGAACACTTAACTCATCAAGAAATTATTAGAACCACAATGCACCTTTGCTTCAGCGTTTGTTGGTTTTTGCTGTACCTTCTGAGATTTTGCAGGAATATCTTCTTTCTCCTGCCATTCCTGAAATTAATGCATAAACCATCAGAAAAGCTCTTAAGATAGCCGACATAAAATAAAAACAAAGATAAGAATAAGCACGTGATTTCTTCAAATACATGAACTTAAAAAGTGGATGACAATATGCTTGTCCAAGTAATATTTTTGGAAAATTTGAAACAGAGTTCCTTTCAATGCAAAGCAATGTCATTCGTGTTGTCATCAACCTATCTGTCAACATACAAGGAAAATAATTTGCAGTGATGCATTTAAAATTCTAAATACTGATATAGCAGCTCTGGTAGCTGTGTGATAGTTCAATTGTTACAAAAGTATCAAAGAATTTTTTAAATTCAAATTTCACTTTCTAGGATGAAGAATGCTAAAATTATGTAGTATTTAGAAATAGGATGTAATGTTACGAAATATAATCAACTAGCGGTGCCAAAACAGCACATACTTTCTTGTTTGTATTTTTATGCAAAATTACGTGAAAAGTACTCAAATTTTCAAAATATTGTATAAGACCTTTTTTAAAAACCTATCTTTAAGAAACATTTTATTAAGAGAAAAAAAACGATCCTTAACGTTTTAGTTGTAGGAGGACTCCGAAAAAAATTTTGAACTTTTGCAATTTTCGAAAAATGAGGGTTATCAACCAACCTGACACTTACACCATTCCCTCAAATGTCCTTCATACTATCCAACAACAAAATTTAATCGAAAATGCTAAAGCTTTTTTTTTAAAACTGTTCCAGGGGCTTCATGTAAAAAAAACCCCAAAATGAAAATATTGCTTTCAAATTTAAGGGACTACGACCTCAGCGAGATGGACTGGGGAATATCCATTTTGGAGAAAATAGGCTGAACAGTTTAGCTGCTAGCGTTGTTTACTGATGGACAGACAGATGGACATTTTGCTGTCATTCGAGTTTTTGCTATCAAGGACCCACAAACCCTGACTATGACTAACTACACCACGTGTTACAGAATTATTTTTTCTAAATCTAGTATTTGGATTTATTCACTTTTTCATTACCAGGGCAGCAGTAAAAAGAGTTTCTCCCAAAAATTCACCATTTTAACACACAGGAGTACATAACTTTCTCTATTCCGTAGCATGAAAGTAACAAATCTATATTTTATTTTCCATGTAGTATATCTGGAATTTAAGGGCAGATTTTAGATAATTTTGACAAAAAAGGGATTTTATTTTCTAGCTAAAAAAAAAAAAAACCATTGCGGTTACATAATGGATAAAGCTAGAGTATTGTCTAAGTTCCCAAAATCTTTTAGTAAATGTAAATGATTATTTATCAATAATTTATGTGATGATTGATATGCATGCCAAACACGTAAACATGTTTTTTTCAAAAATAATATTTTTCACATTCAAGTGCAGTTTTAACAAAAAGTATGTATTCTACAGATTTTGCAGACTAATTAAATATCGCCATTTCTTACTTGTAAATTATAAAATAAAGTAGCATGTTCAAGAATTTTGAAAAACTTGCTATTTTATACAGGTGAAATTTTGAAAAAATTTACAATGTATTCACAAAACTTTTTTTCATTAACCCATTACCTGCCAATGTCCCATTTTAAAGATGCTTTTTTGAATTTAAATATCTTGAATTTAACTATATGGAAAATTTTGTAATTTTTCAAAACAGTAGAAGAAATATCATTTTAACAGTAAACTTTATGAGGAATGTTATTTATGAAAATTTTTTTGTTGGTAAAATTAAAATGTATGAGAGAACACAATTAAAATGAGAATGAGAGACACTGGCCGATGTATGTGCTTGTATGTGACTTGCCTCATTTGTATTATGTATAAACATACGTTCCATTGTTTATTTCAACTGATTCTTGGTTTGATGTAATTTGCAGAGAGCATAATGCATAGCGTCCCATTTTTGGGACATTGGCCACATGTAGTTAGCTTACCCGCAATACACGGTCCTGTCATACAAGGAACATAATTCATTTAATGTAGTGCAACAATGCATAGTGCTGGGAGATTTTATGTCACAGATATTAATTTATGGATTTATAACCCCTTCTGTCATTTTCACATTTTATTTGTTATTTTATTCAACAGTATACGTAGTGGAACATTGTTAGAAATCATTATTGATCAAGGTTTCTCGTAAATCAATCACATCAATCAGAAAAAGATCAATGTTTCACATAAAGAGGAGTACCATTGATAAAACTGATGCTTGTTTAGAAGATGAAGTCAGTAAAAGGAATATTTTGAGGAAAATGATTTTAGCAAGTCCATTATTCCTCCTGATTTTGATCAACTGACTAAAAGAAAATACTCAAAATATTATTTCCAAAACAGAGAAATAAAAGATGTAAGAAGACTTGGGAACTGACAATGAATATTGATAGAAAAGTGTCCCATAGATAAACCAGAATTAATTTTTTTTTTTATTTATATTTGTTGTGCCTTCATCGTGACAACACATCTCATAACCCCCATTAGGAGTTGAACGGGGCATTCAACATACACGGAAACAAACACCCCATCTTCCAGTGTTGATTCCATTGTTGAAGAAAAAATCACTCTTTATTCATGTGTAGAAATCAATTTTAAATGGAACAGCAATATTGTAACTATTTTCCTTCTATTAATAAAAACTTTTCAAAATATATAACAAAAAAATATTAATTTCATTTCATTAGCACAGACACCTCAGTAATGGTAAATAGGAATCGACATGAGCCAACATCTCAAAAATGGGACGCCCTTTTTCTCAAAAACTTGGAGTCACACTTAAAATGTCATTTTACCTTCCTTTAACCTACCTTCCTTGGTCTAACAATCCAAGAAAACCTAAAACGGAATGCTTACATTTCAAATCTTAATAAGAAGCTCACCAAATCTTGTTATGCCCTATACACCCTCAGGTCAAGCTCCAACATTGAGACTCTTAGGACAATGTATTATGCAAATGTGCACTCACACTTGAAATATGGATTAATATTTTGGGGAAATGCCCCTGAAAGCACTCGTACATTTATTATCCAAAAAAGAATACTGCGAACAATGACCAGCACTCATAAGCTGGAGTCTTGCAAACCCTTGTTCAAAAAATTAAGGATTCTTCCACTACCGTGCATGTACATATTTGAAATAGTTGTCTTCACAAAGAAGACTCTCATGGAAAACAAAGACACTTTCACTCTAAATTCTGATGTACACAACTATAACACTCGACAAAAGGATAACCTACATGTTCCCCATTCTGAAACTACACTTTATCAAAAAAGTACCCCAATAGAGGGCATTACACTTTACAAAAATTCCTTAAATTAAAAAAAAACAAAAATAAAAATTCTAATCCCATTGATTCTCTGTTTCATGTTGACTGCTCAAGTTGAAGCAAAGAAAAAAGAACTGGCATATCCCATCCTGCCTGTGTTAAATTGCAGTTGGACTGATGTAGAAGGAGAATGCCGAACTTTGGTTGGAACTTTGGTTCTATTTCCTTCATCCTGAATTTGCTAAACATTTAATTTTTTTTAGATTGTTTTTTTTATTATATTATTTTGTTGTTGTTATTTTAATTGTTGTTGTTGTTGTTTTATTATTATTAGAATTGTTGTTGTTGTTATTATTATTATTATTATTATTATTATTATTATTATTATTATTATTATTATTGAGTATTGTAAGATTAATGACTAACTTGATGAGGGTTTTTTGTCCGGTTTCCCTTGATCCTTTGAGCAAATGCTGAGATGGTCCCCCTTGTTTTGATTTCTGGACAGTAAATGTAACTTCACTCTGCCATATCTGACTCGTCATACATGATTGAAATTGTATTTGTGACTCAATAAATATTATTATCATCATTATCATCATCATTATTATTATCATCATTATCATCATCATTATTATTATCATCATTATCATCACCATTATTATTATCATCATCATCATCATTATTATTATTATCATCATCATCATCATCATCATCATATTATTATTATTATTATTATTATTATTATTATTATTATTATTATTATTATTATTATTAGAGCATCAACAGTCCGATACTTACTTTTCATTCACCGAGAGAGTTGCGACAGAGAGAGGGTTAACTCTGCTTAACAGAGTAGAAAAATAGTTCAGTATATCACAAATTTTATATTTCATCACATTAAAAAACATGAAATTTGTAACATTAATAGTTTTTGAGAAAATGCACAAGAGTGAAGTACTAGACTTTGCTTCTCTCTCTGCATGTATAAATCAAACAATTATTTATGAAAAAACAATCATACATGGAACTTTGGTTATTAACCATTTGTCCCAACAAGAAGCTTGAAATTGCTGAGATAAAAGCCCAATTGTATATTTTTTTGTTCAATTCCGAGATAATGAGGTAGATACAACATTAAATGAAAAAAATTTGTTAACTTAAATGGAGAGGGAAGAAATCACTCAAAGCTCCCCCACTGCTGATGCGCTTGTGCTCCCAAATGAGCTCATTTATCTACATTTATTTATCCTCGTAGCTCTTCACCTTCAATTAGTCTAATCTCAATCAACTAGTTTTCAATTTCAATGACCGTGTTTAAAAAATGGCACATTGTTTTCAGTTATTATGGATAATATTTGCTATCATTATGTAAGAAAGATTTCTGTAGTGCTAGTATTTTTACTAAAAATAATGGCAAAACCTGTGTAATAGAAAATAAAGAGATGTTCTCAATATGGAATTAAAGATAACTAATCTTTATTATTTTATTGTATAATCATTTTGTTATATTAAATTCTCAATAATTATGCCCTGACCTGTCAGGAATAGACAAAAATACACCAAACAAGAAACATCTACATAATGGTTAGAAGCAAAAACAAGAAGGCATACATTATCTCTAAATATTTCACAAAAATTTACCTCAGCTATTCCTCTCTTTAGAAGTTGAGTCTCTTTAAGGTTTACTAGGCTCTTCACATTTAAATTGTCATGTTCTTTTGATATTGTGTCTTCTATTTGTTGCAACTTATCTTTCATCTCTTGTTCAAATTTCCTAAAAGAGCAACAGAGCACAAACAATATTACAAAATGTACAACTGTTATCCATTTAAGGTTCCCTTAAGGTATTTAAATTTAAGAGACAAGGAAAGCTAGAAGAAAGGAAGCAACACAATTTTACTCCCAAACTCTATTTGATAATTGTTTCCAGGTTCTTTATCGCACATTACAACATATTTTTACCTTCTACTGCTTACGTAGTAGAGTGAAAGTTACGTAATGCTGCGGGAAAAAGCGGCGAATTCTCGACAGAAAAAACTCTTATTGCTGGGCTCTGGTAACGTAAATGTTAAATCCAGCTGCTAAATTTGGAAAAGAAATCTCACACGTGGTGTAGCCAGAATTCATGTTTTATGGGTGCTTGATACTGAAGACACTGTTGACGGCATAACGTCCAGCCTTCAGTAAACTTTAGCAGCTAAACAATTCAGCCAATTTTCTTGAAAATTGATATTCCTTAATCGATCAAGCGATGTCACGGCCCCTTAAATTTGAAAATGATATTTTAATTTTGGGAAGTACTTTACATCAAGCCCCTGAGACATTTTCAAAATTTTCAAAAAAATTACTCCATTGTTATTAATTAAATCTTGTTATTAGATAGTGTGAAGGCCGTTCCAGAGAATAGTGTATGTCTAAATTCGTTGAAAACTCTGATTTTTCGGCATTTTACTAAAACTACAATTATAAAGACAGAGGTTTTCCTTGAATGAAATCTGTTCCTTAAAGATAGATTTTGAAATAAGATCAAATACAATTTTTCGAAAATTCTAGTACCTTTCGCATGATTTTGTGTGAAACATAGCCAATTTTTAATTTCGTTTACGCAATTTTTTTCTCAAAATTGACATCAACAATTTTGATTCAATTTTGACCTGGGATAGCGTGTAGGACCTTTAAGAGTGCAGGTCTCCTGTTCGTTGAAATGTTTGATTATTGAAAATTGCAAAAATTCAATTTTTTTTCCATTTACTTACAACTTCAATTATGAAGATCTTATTTTCTTAGTGAAATGTGTTTATCAAAAATATGTCTAAATAATTACATGTTCAATTTTTCAAAAATGGAGTATTTTTTTGCGAAATTGGGGCAAAATTATGACATTTAAAAATACATTTCTTAAAAAAGGGCAGAATTGTTTTTCGATTAAATTTGGACTTATATAGCATAAAGGACGCTTAAGAGAATGGTACAGGACTCGTGTTTATTGATGTGCCCCATTTTTCGAAAACTGAAAAAAAACTGTGTCTTCTTAGTTCTGTGTTCTTGAATGAAGATAAAATTGGTTTTCTTAATGAAATATGTTCAAGAACAGATCTTCAAATAAGGTCATGATTAATTTTTCGAAAATATGAGCATTTTCTGTGTAATTTGGCATCAAACATAGCCACACGTTTAGAATTTTCTGTACTTTGTGAACATAATTTGAGAAGTTTTTTGAAACTATTGCTATTCTTATAAAAGAAAGATTGAAGGAAGATAATAAAATTAACTTCGAACTAACAAATTACTTCTTTTCTTCAAGAATTTTTTATTGCTTACTATAGTATATTTCATTTGCAAGTTTAAAATGACTACTGTCCCTTCGAAATAAACAATTCACTTGAATTGGTTGTGTTTGGATATAATAGCATTACTACTTGACATGAAAGAAAAATTGAAAAAATTGAGTAAGATAAATTTGTACCAACATTTTTAACTTTTAACTTTAACTTTAATTTCTTATTATTACCTGCATTGCCTTGGGGGGCCAATGCAGCGATGGAAATAGGGTTTACTCCTATTTCCTGGCACGCAACCCCATCAAGATCTCTGCATGTTCATGTACTTTGAGCTCCCTGTCAGTTCAGACCCTGTCACTCTTAATCTACGTATAGGCTATAAGCAAAGCGATCTTCAACTGCACTCTTCTACAAAAGAAGTTAAAATTCCTTTTGAATATCGACGTGATAACATGACCGGAAAAATAACAAAGTGGTACTGCTGATGTCATCAGAGAAGGGGCGTGACACTAATCAAAACTGAAATAAACTTACATGTATTGCAGTGGTGTTAATAAAGTATAAACAAAAAAAACTAATCCAAACTCAGCTATTGAATTTCCAGTGAGACATTTGTTCCATAAATATCTCATCCATGCACATGCAACCCACAGGCAAACATATAGGTGCTATGAGGTGCTAGGTACATTAGTCATGTTGCACCTATACAAGCGGCAGTATTTGAAGTTGTGTTATGCGAGAGTCAAGAACTTTGCAATCCTCAAGAAAACTTGTGACATTTCTCAGATATACTTGGATTTTAAATCTCGGCATTATCATGTACAGAGTTAAATTCTGGACTTTACTGAATACGAAGTCCCGGAAATTCCCGGTTTTTCCCCGGTTCTTCCAGGCTTTCTTAAATTCACGTTTTTTTCCCGGTTTTCAAGGATTCTAGGTTCGCTGGCCACCCTGCTTAACAATAGATTTTTTCCAAAGTTTGAAAATATGCTCATAATATTTTATACCACAACTGAACACTATGAAAACCTTTAGGTATGAAAGAGATATGAACAGAATTGAAAGTGGATTCATCAATAAACCATGTGCATATATATACACATGGTATATCAAAATATTCCATGATCAAGGGCATGAACACATAATTACCAACATTCAGAACAAAAAGCCTACTTACATTTGCAGGTTTCTATGTTGCTCAGTGAAAGTTTTAAGAATATTCTTACATTCTTGTAATTCTATGACTTCTCCAGTAACTGATCCCATTACTGGCACGATTTTAATCTCTGTAGTTTCTATAAAATATAGTAATAAATAATATCACTACTACTACTAATAATACAAAGTACCATTTGCAAATCAAGCCATACACAAACAATACACTTCATCTAACGGTCCTCACCTGCCTGAATCTGTTTCTTACCCAAAAATTTCAAGTTTTCAAGTTCTTTCTGAAGTTCGGCAATAGTCACTGCCTCTTCCTAGAAAGAGAATAAATAAAATAAATAGTTTGAAAATCACTTTTAAAGCAACAAATTTGTTCAAGTGAATAGAGTTGAATATTTCTCACTAATATTAAAAACATCAAGAAATGGATTATATTCCAACACAGCAACTTTCTGCTCAAAACAAGAGAAATAAAAAAAGAAAAGGAGGAAAAAAAGGGCAAGACTAACAATCTTACAATGCACAAATAGTTTTTAATGACAGTAATTTCTCACAATAACTATTTTGAATTAGAATACAAGTCTTGTGAGATGTAGACTTTCTTTCTAATGAATATCTACAAACTTAATTTTTCAAAACAACTCCACTTTAATTAACAATATTATCTAAAATTAGTATATAAGAATCAAAACAATGCAAATTTCACCTCCAATTTCTTCTCACTATTTTCATGAGTTTCAAGTTGAGCTTGGAATTTCTTTATTTCACTGAGGTGTCCCTCACATTTGTGCCATTTCTTTCTTCTCTGTTTCAAGATAAATTATCTTCGATTCATAATCCTAACAAGAAATGGCAAAACACTTGTAAGAATACAATATTTATTTCCCAAAACTTCACAGACTAAACACTGCAAAAGTGACATTGTCAGAAACAAAGCAAGAATTTAAGTAAGTGTTAAGGATATTCTAGAAAGAAAAAATAATCCTTCAACACCTTAAACAAATCAATACATGAACAACTTATTTATTGATTCAACTCTTTTGTTTATCCCGATCTCCCTCTAGTTTAATTAAAAATAACTTATTTTACATTCATAAACATTAGCATGAAATTAGTCTTAAAATTCACCTTAATTGTCTGTTCATATTTCTGGAGCTTGCCTGTACAACTTTTAATATGGGTTTCAAATGTTTTTATTTCAGTATGTTTTCTTTCCTTCTCTTCTGCAAGTTTTGATCTTAAATCTTCATTTTCCAGACTTAGCAATTTTATATCACTCTCAAATTGTAATATTCTAAGGCCATCTTCATTGAAGGTGGCATTACTTTTCTTTTCAAAAGTCCTTTCTGAGGAAGATATACTTGTATTCGTTTCAAGCCACAAAATCTTGGTTTCATATGCCTAGTATATCCACAAAGTATTAAAACAAACACGTATAATTACACTCAAAATATTTATCCATTATTATGTATCCTATAAGGTTTCTTCATTGAATATATTTATTTTAATAATTCTGTCACTAACATGTATGTGAAATGAAGGTACTTCAAATGCATTAATTA
Organism: Teleogryllus oceanicus; assembly: GCA_964035755.1. NCBI lineage: Eukaryota > Metazoa > Arthropoda > Insecta > Orthoptera > Gryllidae > Teleogryllus > Teleogryllus oceanicus. The sequence continues at coordinate 24,526,855 of CAXIVR010000008.1, forward strand.
AAACACAGACAACTGAGTAAAGACAGGTAGGACTTAGAACAAGCAAATATAAAAAACACTAAATCACCTCTATCTTTTCTTCATACTTTTTTATCTGGTCTGCACAACTTGCAACTTCAGCCTCCAGAGTTAGTTCTCTAGATTTTTTTACTATTTTCTGTTCGTTTAGCTGAGATACTAGATCATCATTTTCTTTTTTCAATACAGCCACATCCTTCTCTAACTGAACTACTCTAAATTTACACTCGTCTCGAGCCTAGAAATAAATCACAAATCCAAAAGTATGTTTGAAATTCCAACATTACCAGCAACAATTATTTGTTATCTGCCGAACTCACAAGAGAATTAATTTGTTTTCCTCAGTGCAATTCAGAAGTAAAAAGACGAAGCCCATCACCTACAAAAACTTGCACTTACCTCACAAACAATCCGATGCTTTTCAGTTTGCCGAGACAGTTCATCAGAACGAAGTTTTAGTTCTTTACCTAAACTGTCAATCTTGATATTCTATAAATTTACAAAATCAAGAAAATTACAAAAAGCATGATATAAAAAAAGATTTTTTTAAAAATTTCAATCACTATACACATTCACCTCGTAAAACATCACATTCAAGCAAAAGTTGGATTCACAAAATAGTTATCTGCATACAATCCTCATAGATAAAGGCATCTTAGAGAATAGAATGTCCAGTAAAAATTTGCACTTTGCTGTGTGAGATGCTAACCAAGTTCAATATGCCTGTTATTGAAAAATAATAATCTAGGAAAATAAACTTTATTGCACATTCTAATGCATCTATTGTACATTGTTTTCCTCAATCAATATTTTAATGGAAAAATTGTTTATTTATCATTAACATCATTTAAAAAATATGATAAAATATAAATAAAAATAAACTTTTTTTATTTTCTATTTTAATGCAAATATCTAAGAAAACATTAGTAGAATGTTTTGAGAAGATGAATGACATACAATAAACATTTACATTCTTTGCAAATTTTTAGCAATTTAATTCAATTAACGTTTTAATAAAATCTAAGATAAAAAGCAGTAAACTAGTTTCTTAGGATTCAACTATACTTACTCTACTCTCCAGCTGCTTTTCTAGGTCTTTTATTCTCATTTTGTAAACTTGTTCAGATTCTGATGTTTCCATGTCCTAAAACATAATATTAGTACACTTAACTCACAGATATACCACGACAGTTTTATAACACTACTTTCTACCAATGCCACTCCCTTCCCAAATATTTCTTTCTGGTAACCACCATTTTTCATACCTTTAATGTATTTCAACAGGAAAAAAGAACATGAAAATAAATAAATAAATAAATATTAAATGCGTAATATGCATTAAATAAAATAAATAAATAAAAATATAATTAACAATTTACTGATATCAGAGGCATATTTAAAGAATGGTAGGCGTGGTATGAGCCATGGACGTCACTCACAGGGGCCCATAGAGTATACTCCCTAAAACAAATAACAAAAATTCTAATTTGAAGTATCCTGAGGGGGGGCACAGGTTCTATACTTCCCATGGGTGCCTAAGTACCTAGATACACCTCTAACATAATTTAAAACTTGTGTACCCAATGCTGGTAAGGATTATTCTCGTTAAAGTATATAAATTGTGTACAAAAACATTGTATGAACTATTTTGTTTTCTTAACATGGCAGAAAATCTACTTCAAAATTTTGTGGCCGTTTCTTTCAATAAAAGGAAAACCGAAGAGATCTAATAGCTGACAATAAGGCCCTTCTGCTTTCAGCAATGTTCGGGGAAAATCAACAATGACAGTATCTTAAAAGAAAGTTAAAATTATTTTCAAAATAAATGCTCTATTAAGTAGTTTCTCTCCTTACCAAATAATCAAAACGCAGCATATAAAATATTCACGAATTCATTCATTCAATATTCAAGAATGTTTCACATGTTACCAAAAGGAACAAGATTTCATTCATTGGTGTTATATAAAAATCGACCGATACACTTTCCTAGAAATTGTTACAAAATTAATTATTACCCTTTCCTTCAGTACCTTTCTTCTCTTACCTTATTGTATATCCCCTTCGCACGATACGGTGGTTTTGAGCGAGTGCTTTCCCGCTGTCACCGGTGGGATTACCGTCTATCACCGATTGAGAAAGCCTTGGATTCACAACCTGTTCACAACGCTGAGCACCAGCACTATATATATTTAACCTAGATACACCTCTGAATGACATACAATTTAAAACTTTGTGTGCCCACGGCTGACCACGGCTGACACTCGGTAGTCGAGAAGTGATCGTTATTTGAATTTTGAACTGATTTTGAATGGCAACGCCATGTGCAATCGGATTTTCCCCACCTCGCTCTGGCGGTGAATCTCTGAACTATACTGGGGTTTTTCTAACAAGGCTGCTGAGGCTAGAAACTCCAAAATAAAATTAGGCTCCACTTTTTGAGCCATTCTCAGTCCAGCCGCAAGATGTCGCATGATCGCGACCGCAACAAGCAGCGCTGAAGATCAACCGACTCTAGCGGCAGAACTGAGAAAGACACGAAAAGTCGTGCAGAATTCCATCTTGGAGCTATTACCCTCAGCTGTCATGTTAGAAAAATCAAAGTATGAACTGCAATTTCTATTTTGCTGCGTTTGACATTTGATCAGATACTGTGCCGTCCAATCTCAGAGAGTGGAAATACCTTACTGGAATGATGGAAATTACGTACGCACCTTTCAGACTTTTTGCCGATTGTACGTGGAGTTCCTCAAGGATCGATTTTAGGCCCTTATTTTGTTCCTACTTTACGTAAAAGATATGCCCTCGATGATTCGAAACGGAAGAACGGCTCTCTTTGCAGATGATGCGAACATCCTTTGCAATAAAGAAACCGTAAATAGTACAATATCAGATATTCCAAATTGGTTCCGAAATAACAAATTAATAGTAAACGAAAAGAAAACGGTTTTAATGCAGTTTTCCATTTCAAAGAAACAATTCTGTGCTCCATTGAAAATGAACGGTGTACCATTGACTGATGTTAAGGCAACAACATTTTTAGGTCTCTCAATTCAGTCAAACCTTAAATGGAACGTCCATTTAAATGAATTGAACACAAAATTAAGTTCATTATGCTATGCGTTCAGAATTCTTTCAAATTCAGTCAGCCTTCATACTGTTCGTTGTGTATATTTCGCGAATGTTCATTCCCGCCTGAGATATGGCATAATATTCTGGGGAAATACATCTTATAGCTCCCAGACTTTTAGATTACAAAAACGAATTGTACGAATAATAACCAAATCCCACCCACGTGATTCATATAAGCCTCTCTTCATTAATCTAGGAATTCTACCATTACCTTGTCTGTTTATTTACGAATCAGTGTTTTTTTTTCAAAAATAACTTGCTTAAGGGCAGGAATATATTTTCAGAAAATGCCGATGACTATTTCTCTAACACTCGACGTAGAAATCATATTCATGAGGTGACAGTATCAACAACTCATTACAAAAAATTAACATACAATAAATGTACATTATTTTACAACACTTTGCTAAATGACATTAAACGACTAAATTCGATAGAAAAGTTTAAATCCCAAGTGAAATCGTTTCTGCTGCATAACCGTTTCTACACAATTAGACACTATACTGAACATCACAAGAAAAGTAACATTAATTTTAACAATGATACATAATGCATTATTTAACATTTGAACTGTATAAATGTGTATAAACAACCTGTAACAAGTATTGTATTGCAGCCTCTGGGTCAATGACCCCCATCTCGATCAGGTTTTTCGTCCAGTTTTCCTGATCCTTTGAGCAAATGCTAAGATGACCCCTTGTTTTGCTTCTGGACGTAAATGTAACTTCATTTTCTGTGCAAATGCTAAGATGACCCCTTGTTTTGCTTCTGGACGTAAATGTAACTTCATTTTCTGTGCATGTCTTCTAGAATTCAGTGGGAAATACAATTATTCAATTTATCGTTTCCATGTTGTCGCAGCAGGAAGTATTATACTGATGGACAACTTGGATAAGAGCCAAAATGTATTGCCTTTTTATCCTTGAAAATAGATTTTATTACATGGGACCTTTTTTTTTTAATTTAAGTAGTATATGACTTAGTGTATGGATCACAGAATTTTGAAAATGTGCACACAATTCACTTTCCGCCACAGCACGTAATACGCAGTTTTTAACTGCTTTTTTGACGTAAAATTAATAAATAAATATTGGGTTATTATTATTATTATTATTATTATTATTATTATTATTATTATTATTATTATTATTATTCACATCACTACAGTGACGTCATAATGGCGGCGTTCAGCCTTCCGAGTGGATGATAGAGTAACAGCTGATTTACTTCAAACGCAGCTATGTAAAAATCCGGAGTATATAATAAAGTTGGGTTTTTCCAATGCGGCGGCTGCGGTTAGCATCTCCAAAATGGAATTGGGTACTACTTTTTGCGTCTTTCTTGGTCCTGGCGCAAGATGTCGCATGATCGCGACATCAAGCTGTGCTGTAGATCAAGCGACTCTAGCAGCAGGACTGAGATTGAATAAAAAAGTCGTGCCGAATCCATCTGGAGGGTACTACCCTCAGCCACCACGTCAGAAAAACCCTAGTATACTTGGGTGTTTCTTAGGTTGTGGATGAAAGTTCATCAGCTGTTCCTGTGACATCCAATCAAGAGTAAAACGTGATCATGTTTATGTTAATTGTGGTATCATTTACGCTCCCGATTGGACGAAAACGTAAAAGCTGATGAGCTATCATCCGCCAGGTTACAGAAACCCATTTTACTCATTTTCACAGTTTGCGGGACCTGAACTGGTTGATTTCGATTAGATACAGAGAGTTGGTTGGCTATGAGCGTTCGGTGTGAGACAGAGAGTATTATATGGTATGTTATTTTAAACGGTAATCAACCAAAAATAACGCGATGAAGGGTACAAGATGCAATATTTAAAAGAAATGCTTCATAAATCTGTTTCAATGTCTTGTAACGAGGAGATGATTTTGGTATCTGCCTGCATTTAAAATTCCCGCTAACATTGTGACGCAAATTGGTGTCTGAAGCTTATTGGTTGAGATCGTATACTATGCGCAAGAGTGTCCCCCTCCCTGATGCCAGTCGTGGCTGGCAAGATGTCAAAAATGACGTCACAACGTTTGGCGGGAAAGTGTTGGCTGGCAACCTCTGCTGTGCGCGTAAGCGATTCCTACAGAATTGGTAAGTTTTCGGCTGTATTATGCGGCTCCAGAGGTGTCTATTTCATATCACATTTGTTATTTACAATGATATTTAGATTTTTTGGTTTGTTTACATTCTGGATGCGCATATCGTCCACAAATTTAATGTAAAGAAGCACTATCCTATCAGACTTTCATAAAGTCACTATCTTTTTATTTTGAAAGTCGTTCAAAGTAAATATTATCATGAACTTAGCGATAATGCTAAGGTGTTAATTTGTAATGTATTGCAAAATGAAATGTATGAAACATTTGGATCCACGTGCCCTTTCATCGTATATAAAAAGTATCAACGAATTTCGGGTCCCTATGATATTCGAGTAGAGGTGACGCCTTCCGTTTATTTTTATAAACTAGGCTTTTTAAATATTTATTTAAGAAAATTGTATGAATTATAATCACCGAGAAAAATATTACGTACATGAAATAATAGTTGTTCGAGAAAATAATCCAGAAAGTTTAAAATTCAATTCGTAATTTTCAGGTAGGAATTTAAAAATTCCAATTTGATACGATTACTGTTTTAATTTTTCAAACTATTAATTATTTAAATATATAGTTCTTTAAAGATGTAAATAAAAATTACACTTTTTAACGTGTTTTTAAAAATGTTTTGTTTCCTGTGCTGAATTCAAATTTTAATGGTTGAATTTCAATATCAAGGCACTTGTTTAAAATATTACTTGTGTGATCCCAATGATTTTAATGTTAACATTTTCCATCAAACGTATTTTACTTGGCAAGTTCTAATGAATATTCGATACCATTTCTTGCGATACAATTAGCACATATGACTTGATAACCCTGGTGGGAGAAGTAAAGAGTTGATTTTGTGAGCTACGTCATATTTGAGCTAATTTTTTAAAGTCTTCAATGTCTACAAATTTAAGTGGCTCATACATATTGTGATGCTGTGTTTGTTCAACCATAGCCCGCTTGTATGCATATAAAGGCCTCAGCGCTTCTGCCGCCCGTCTTGTTATATCTAAAAGTTCAGCTACTGACCGCTGGCGCGCTGCTCGCCGACCATTCCTCGATCGGCTGCTGCATGCAAATATACTTACACTCAACTTTTCGACTTAGAGGCTTTGAACTCGAATATTTAGACCTCCCAATTACTTCATTAGTAACAGCAGCAATGTTCTTCAAGATCACTGATACAAAATGTTCACAAATTATGTCAATGATAGTTATTAAATGTACCGCGCTCTCGTCACACGCAAGGAAACTGCTTCTTTGCAAAGCTGACTTAATAGATTTTTAAGATTTCTTTTCACAATAAACCTATGAGGTTGTGTTACAGCTTTCACAGTAAATTGTTCTTCCCCCGATAACCTTCAGTGTTATTTAAACGATTCTAATTTATTTAACATGTGAAGTATCATCCATCTAATTACCTTCACATGGCACCATTACCTACTACCTTACTACCATTATTAATTACCTTCACATAATAAATGATATTAACATACCTTCTCAATATTTCTGAACGTTAATAAAATATATAACCCTCATCTTGGCTACCGAACAATTCAGTTTATTTTCAAAATCCGATACAAAAAAACTCATAAATAGCAGAAACAATTTCTATTTACGATCAATGAGAGCATACTGGTTCAAGAACTGGGAATGATCGTCTGAGACAGTCTTGGGTATTTCTCGTAATGTAACACCTTGCAATCAAAATGTGATATATTTTCTCACAAATGTCACTGGGGAATGTCGTCTGAAATGTTAATACGAAATGTCTGATTGTAGATTTTCATTTGTCTGATATATTGCCCTGTTACTGTCGTGGAATTTGGGAGCAGCCTACGAAAAGGATTAGAAATAATTTCTACATTGTTCTTCAGTCGCTATTACGAGTGATCCGTAACAATGAAGAGGGGGCTGGTGAGGCAGTGTTACGCTCCGTTACAAAGGAGTAAGGGTGTCTTAGTTTAGTGTTACATAATCCTGATATTTCTTTATAAAATTTTTCCACATTTGCTGAAAAAAATATTTCTATTCAGTCTTGTCCTGAAACAGTACAATCTTGTAATGAATATTGCGCCATCTGCCGGCACCACTCCGAACTACATGGTTCCGGGATATGCGCGGATGGTGATATCTCCTGGCGGCCCCCCGAACTAGATCGTGCCGGGGTATGCGCGGATTGCGGCATCTGCCGGCGCCCCCCGAAGTAGATGGTCCTGGAGTGTTCGCGATGTTTATTGTAAATTCCAGAAAATTCTAGGCGGTCGCCAGCCGAATTTAAATACACCGCGGCCGACCAGCTCCGTGAACTGTGGTCAGTGCAACGAACAGTGGTGCGTCGGACGGTGAGCAGTGCAGTGGACTGTGGTCAGTGCTTAGGACTGTGCGACAGTGCAAAAGAAGTGAACAGTGAAAATAAATAATCAAGGAAGTGTAGTGAAATAAATAAAGAGAAACTGTTTGGAAAAATAATCAAGTGATGACTAAATTTTTAGCGTGCCTTTAAGAAACAAAATAAACGTTTTTGTTAAAATAATATCTGTGTTTTAATTCGTCGCATAGAATCGTAATCAATTAACAAATTAAATTAAACATATAAGTTTAAAAAGTTAAGTATAAATTCTTACAATAAATGTAAATATTTTTTAATCAATGATGAATTGCAGTATATTCTAGAATCCAATTAAATTAGTGCAATAGACTCTGGGCCCATGCGTCATCCACAACGGTGTGTGCATGGCTTGTCAGAAATGTTCTCGCCTAGGCGTCCTTCATTCAAAATTTGTCCTCGGTCTTATTGTTATGTGCAGTCCGCTTCGCCAACTATTTTGAACGTAAATTATCATAAATTTTTATATATAACACAAATACAATTAATACAATTCAATTAATATTAATCATTTCAATTCAAAGTTTCAATTTTATAATTGATTTTTACATCTTGTATTCGGGGGGTATGCCGCAAGTGTTACGTAATTATCAGAGGGGGATGAAGCGCGTGTTGCAGGAGCGCTACAGGGGGTATTTAAAATAATTTGCGTTACTTGATTTATGGACGGCCCCTTATTGAAAATCTGTGTTAGATTGAAAATTGAAAATATCTGATGGATTTTTCTTGTACACCAATGAGAGCGCCAATATGAATTTCGCTGATTCTATTTCTAGGTGAGAACTTTCTTGCCAGGGCAATATGATTTGGGGTGCTTTTTGATAAGTGAACTTTCCTGGCTGTTATTTATAGCTGCGTCAGTATTTATATTAGTGTCCGTCGTCCGTTTTTTAACTAGACCCTTCCAGTTATTTAGCGATTTTTTCTTCAACAACAAATACTTCTTCTGTTTTAAGTTTGTACTTTTCTAAGAGTGTAATGTAGATCAAAGAATGAATACAGTTTGGAAATATAAAAATAGAGGGTATAAAAACCGATAAAATATTTCTGTCATTTTTTTCGTTTTCATCCATTGTCTTTAAAAAGTATATATATAAAGTATTAAAAAGTATATATAGTATTTAAAGTATATATATATATACATATATTATACTATATATATATACTATACATATATATATATATATATATATATATATATATATTATAACACGCCCACCTACTACCTTCCAGCCGGTGGCGATGAAGCGTGAAACTATGAATGCTCGTGAAGCGAGCTTTGAATTCTCAGGAAGCAGGATCTTTCGGGTATGAGAAAGGTCTGAACCCTTGACACAATGAATTATATAAAATTCTGGTAAAATGAGCATATATTCAGTAAACAAATTACACAGTGGCACAAATATACAATAAGTATGTATTTTACGTAATGGTCACTGCAAAGAAAACAGAAACAAAAAGAACAGAAATAACACAACCATAAGAGAATGTATAGGCGTCACCTTGACTGCCTGATTACTTCAATACGCACTATTTACAATACTTTTGCTTTGACCTCCTTCTCAATTATTTCGTGTACCTCATTTAACTGTGGTTAATGTAAAGTTTTCTTCGTGCACGGCCCTTTAAGTGATTCTCTACAATTATTCTATTATAGACTTCACAGAGGTCAGCATTGAGCTGCGCATTTATTACAACGCTGTTAACTCTAGTACAAGAATAAACGTGACACACACGTTACTAAATCGTACCCTTTACAAAATTATAGCAACTGATTATTCCTGACATCATACAATGGAAACAATACTTTCAATAAGATTACTTTTACATTACATGAACAATTATAATTTACTTTAGAAAAGTTGTACAAGGTATGGCATTCAACGAATTTACTGGTGCGTACAGTGAATGAAATCAAAACTGCCGCTCAATCGTTCGAAATATTTCCCCAGTAACTATTTGTAACTTTCACCTATTTTAGGACGCTACGCCTGGTGTTTAACGCTACACAGTTTCCCAACAAATTGTCGCATAGAAGTTGCCAGTTCTTTACCTCGACATTTCCTTCCCGCTCGCCGTCAGTTAACCTTGGGGGTTCGGTCGCTCGCAGTCCTCGCCACGTCACTCGAGTGGTCCGATGTCCCGCGATTACAGCTCTTCTTTCGCTCGATCTCAGGATGCCGCCACACGTCCAAATTCCAAACCTTTCTCTCGTCCTCAGGCTCGTACCGTCCACGGATTGGTCCAAGTCTTTCTCGCCTACGCTTGAGTGTTGGAGTCGTCCTTCTGCCGCCTGCCGCGTACCCGTTGCTCGCGCTTCCAGTTTTAAACAACTAACGTGCTTGAATTGACTACTTCTAGCACTCGGCCGACATACCACACTTTGAGCGTGCGTGGTCGTGGCGTACAAAATTAAATACTGGATTTCGTTCAGAGTCCTTCTGCGCGAATTTACTTCGATGATGAAACTATTTCAAGTTCGAGCAGTCACAACGCTTGCTTACTCGCGTAATGTTAGTGCAAATGCTGTACATGCACTTTGCTTCTGAATTCTATCACTTATCACCGCGTTTCTTAAATCAGCTTTACTAAAGCAAGTAAAATTATACTCCTGCACTAACCAATTACTACCGCTGAAGAATTTAGTTGAGTCGCCGTCGCTGTCGGAGTCGTAAGAGAGCTCTACCGAAGTGCGTCACGGTATTTATGCAACTCCGCCTGGGGAAAAATTTCTGGAGGGGTGAATTTTCTCCTCCTTCGCGCCCTCTCGAGAAAATATTATCCGCTAACTTTGGACATCGGAGTGCGAAAACCTGCGGGTAGATGTCGCCTTCTCGGACCATCGCTCCGCCGCGTACCCTATTTCTTAGTTCTCTGTTTTTTTCTAATGACTTATGGTGGCGTTACGGGTTCGTATAACCCCGTGACGTCACAATATATATATATATATATATATATATATAATTTCAGTATTGCCATGAAGATGAATTTGCAATGTCTCATATCACGATGACCAAAATTGGCCGAAATGCGGGCATTTCCCAATGTATTAAAGCGGCCCGGAGGTCTCGCGAATGGTCGGCGACCAGCGCTCCAGCGGCCAGAATGTGAAACTTCACCCGTTTGCTAACTCCTCTAAGGAACGGGGAAGTGCCGCGGCTGTAAGGCACACTAGCTATGGCTAGACGCACTCTCTGTACTTTTAAAATCTCGTACCCAGAAATTCACCCCTCCCCCGCCGAGAAAACATCTGTAGAGAAATTCCTAAATGAAACATATCACGGCACCGTTATCTACAGATTACATATCTCCAGCCAATGTAAAACAATTAATGAAGAAAATCAAAAACAAATCTTCCACGGAATAGACACCATACCTAATCTTGCTCTAAAATACCTTCCAGCACATGCCCTTGCATATCTTCTATCTTCAACAGTTGTCTAAGACAAATTATTCCCATCATGCTGGAAAAATCAATATCAATTCCCATTATAAAACATAACAAATCCCTAAAATTCCCATCAAGTTACAGACTAATTAGTATCCTAACAGCATTTGCAAAAAATTAGTAATAAGGTTATCTTATTCAGATTAAACGCTCACCTTGATGAAATAAATGCAATTCCACTACATCAATTTGGATTCCGTCCTCTTTACTCATCAACCCAGCAACTATTAAGACTTGACTTCTTGGCTGTCCGGGTGACGCCGCGTGGTTGGCTGAGAGGCCGACGTGTCGCCTGACATGTCGAAGACTTCCTCAGGGCATTGACTGAGGAAGCCTGCGACCTGTCAGGCGAAACTTCGGCCATTGATATCATTCTCAGCTTGACGCCTTTGCGTGTTTGTCGAAACACAGTTTTCGTTTCTTTGTTTCAGATGGAACAAGGTATCTGCATCTCCACCGATGTCTTCAAAAGACACCTGACAGGCAGCATCGCGCACAACTTTCGGTGTCAGGGTTTCGCAATTTGATGTCTTCTGTTGCTGACCCACGGTGTCAGTGAAACTTCGAACCATATCTACAGGTTACGCGTCTAGTACCGACGTCGTGCCTCAGGAAACATTCTCTTCTGGATCTCCCTTTCTTTCAAGATGGGACACTGGTTCGAATTAGATGGTGATTCTCAGAACATTTCACGCACCTCGGATCGTTAAACGATTCTCTTCCACAGTGTACGCAGACTGCGGCACTCGTGCAATAGGGCTGCATGTGACCAAACCTCTGGAATTTAAAGAAGCGCACAGAATTTGGTATATACTGCCTGACACGGAGTCTAATAGCTACATATTTTCTGTCCGATATGGACAATTGAGAGTCAGTATCATCGTTGAGGCAGGGATGAGTACCCCATTCACCTATCCCCATTATGTAAATGTCAGTCACACCTTTATTTATTTTATTTAGTCAAAAACTGTGTGTGATGTATGGGAGGAGAAAATCATCTGCGCACGCTTTCTTGAGTTTCAGAATCCCTCCCAACAATTTAACTATTAATAGTCGAAAGATGAAAAATAATAGTAATAATAATAATAAATTTAAAAAAGCGAGGGATTAACATTTCAAAACTAGATTTTTTCGTTGCCCTATTATAGAAAACTTATTTTTAACGGTAAAGGAACGAAGAGGTTTGATTTTTCTGTATTGTTAACAAAATAGAAACTCACCCTAAGCTCTACTACCATTACAAGCAAGAGGAAAGTTCAACAAAATGTACGCATAGTGAAGCTACATTTACGTCCAGAAGCAAATCAAGGGGCCATCTCAGCATTTGCTCAATGGATCAGGGAAACTGGACAAAAATCCGATCGAGATGGTGGTCATTGACCCGGAAGCTGAATTACATTATTTGTTACATACATATTGAGTTACAGGCATACGATGCAAAGGTAAACTAATTCATTATACTATATCTTGGTTTTGTTAAAGTAAACATTTTTGTTTTTGACGATCAGTATAGTCTCTAACTGTATAGAAACAGTTTTGCAGCAGAAATATTTTACTTTTAACTTAAATTTGTGGACCAATTTTAATTGTTTAATTTCATCTGGCAATGCGTAGTAAAGTAACGTACATGTATTGTATGTGGATTTTTTGTAGTGAGCTGTTAACACTGACACTTGATGAACATGATTTCTATGTCGAGTGTTGTAACTACAAAAATCAGTATTACATGAAAATAAGTTCCCACCGTTTAGTAAGTCAGCTTTGACAAATACTACAGACTCATAAATAAATAGGCAAGGCAATGTTAAGATTCCAAGCTCAATGAAAAGAGGCTTGCACGGATAGCGTGGATGGCATTTTTTCATTAGTCAGATAATTTTATTTTGCAATCTAAACGTCTGGGCACTAAAGGATGAGCTTCCCCAGAATAGTATGCCATATCTCAGGCGGGAAAGTACATTTGCAAAATACACGCAACGAGCTGCATGATAGCTGTCAGAATTATAAAGAATTCTGAATGCATAACATAATGAGCTTAATTTAGTGTTTCATTCTGTTATATGTACCTTCCATTTGAGGTTTGATTGAATTGAGAGACCTAGAAATTTTGTTACCTTGACATCAGCTAATTGCACATTGTTCATTTTCAATGGCGCATACAATTGCCGATTTGAAACGCAAAATTGCATTGAGACAGTTTTCCTTCGTTAACTATTAATTTGTTATTACAAAACCAATTTGAAACTTCTGAAATTGTACCATTTATTGTTTCTTTTTTGCAAAGAACATTCGTATCATCGGCAATCAGAACTGTTCTTCCATTTTTAATAGATGAGGGCATATCGTTTACGTACAACAGAAAGAGGATAGGACCTAAGATCGAACCATGTGGGACTCCATGTTCAATTGGCAACGAATTGGAAAGATAAGTTAAATAATGTTCTTTTGTGCCAGTACGGTATTTCTATTCTTTGAGATCGATGTTTAAGGTACGAGGTTATCCAATCTAGGGCAATACCACGAATTCCATAAGAAGGTAATTTTGAGAGCAAGATGTTAGGGCTAATAACGTCAAAAGCTTTCGAAAGATCTAAAAATATTCCAATGGGTTCTTCATTTTGGTCCATTGATGAAGGAACATCTTGAATTTTTATGAAGGAAAGAAGGTTGAAAAAACTTCTCTTAGAACTCTTCAGGTTGAAAGAAGGCTTTGAGGTCTTCTTTCGTTTCGGACGCGAAGTCCTCGAGATTCACCACACCCTTGCAGAGGTTTAAGGTCGTGTGGGTGAGCACGTGCACCTGGAGGCCGGTTATTTCTTGATATACTCGTCAGTACGTCATTCGAAAAGAATTGCCCCGTTTCTCTGGCGAAGCACCGCCTTAAACTTGCCAAATTTCTCTATTTCTCTGGTCATCTTGATAGTACTTACTCTTTTTGTTTCACCGTCATTTCTATCCATGAGGAAACTGGGCTTTGTTGGTCTATCCGAGTCTAAAAAAATCTATCTAGATTCAACATTATCACCAACAAATCTCTTCCTCACGGAAGTGCGGGGGGGGGGAAGGTTTGTTATCCATGGAGAGGATATCAGATTCATTCCCATGGCCCCCACTACCCACGGAGCATCCAGTTGCCACGGATAGTGGGGGATATCACCGCGCTGCTCCGCCGAGGATCATCCTGCTCACCCTGAAATTCAGTACAGGAGCTAGCCCGAACCAATTGATGGGGATCGCGTTAGCTCTCGGCCGCCAGTCTAAAAGAGTCCGTAGCCAAAGCAGGTGTATTAAGACATACAAGGAATGTTCTCCAAAATAGTAAAAAAAACAAAAGTATGCCTAGTTGCCAAGAAGTAGCACAAGGGGAGTAATTGGGAAACAAACGTCTCAACTGCCAGTACAAACATTCCCCCCGACACGGGTCGTCATGCACGGCAAAAACATGGGGTGGGTGTTCAGCATACAGGCAGGGCCAGTGAAGTAGGAGAAAAGACAGGATGTTATAAAAGAGCGAGAATAAACGAGGGGGAGAAGAAAGATGACTAGTGAAAGAAAGGAACATCTGAGTCCTCCTTGCATCCTCTCGTCAGGACGTGGACAGACCCACCTCGACGGGTCATCCGTGTTCGCTTCGAGCTTTTGCCTTCAACTGTTTATTGTTCCAGGGAGAGGGATGCAGGGTCATCGGTCAAGACAAGTTTCGCAGTTATTACATACTGTCGCACATGGAGGTTGTAGAAACCACAACTAATCCTGTCCGGGAGGGGCGGACGGTCAAACGTAAGGGTCGTAGTAGGGGTCGCTTTCCTCTGTCCCTTCCTTTTGATCCCATACTTCAGTCACGCGGTGACTCTTCAAAAATGTAAGATCTTCCTCACTCTCCGAAGCAAAGTCCTCGTGCTTTATCACGCCTTTGCAGAGGTTCAAGGTTGGATGCTACCAACTGGAGGCCGGCAATATGCTTGGGTTTTAGTTATTTATCTATTTTTTCATCGGCACAAAACGAATCATTGCATTCCTGTCGCATGACCGTTTGGAGCTTCCCAAATGCTTCCTCTATGGCTCGTGCCAGACGCATACCACTTACATGTTTAAATGTTTTTCCTTCCTCGGCACGTGCCATAAGGAGAAAACGCGGCTTTTTTGGGTTTGTCATCATCTGATACAAAAAATTTAGATCACAGTTCTTCCTGAACATCTCCTTTTCCTGGCGGAAATGGGCAAGGTAGGTATTTTTCGTTCCATATGGGGGATCATGATTCATCTCTGTGCTCCCCACCCTCCATGGAGTTCAACAAAGGGATACCCCACTGGGTAGCCAGGGCTGACACGGAGATATAAGGGGGGAATCACAGCGCTGCCTCACCATGATCCCCCCGCTCCTCCTGGAGTTCAGTACAAGTCCTAGTCCGAACCGATTGATTGGAAGTGGGTTGGCTCCCGACTGCCCGTCTAGAAGAGTCCGAGGCCGAAGCAAGTGTATTGAAGCTTACAAGGAATGTTCTCCAAAATAAACAACTTATCCCTACGTGCAAAGCATGAAGTAGCACAATGGGAGTAGTTGCGAAACAAACAGATCCCTAAACCGCCAGGACACGCTTTATCTCCGACGCGGGTCGCATGCACGGCGAACACGTGGGTGGGCGTTTCGCCAATCTTCTAATTACTTTATGACAAAAAACTATTTGGCTATTTTAAACAAGTATTCCACTTTAAATATTCCCACTTAATCGCCATGGTTCCATATCTTTTGAGCAATAGTCAGCCTTGCCTCCATAGCAACCCATTACATTACTTTTTCTGTACATAAGAGGAGTGGAGGGTTAAAAATTGTTAGCAGTGTATTCAAAATCAAAATTGAATGTCACTTCCAGTTCTTTCACATAGATGTGAACATTTCTTATATTAAAATACTGCTATACCTTTACTCATAACAATTTATAGTAAGAGAAAGAAAATCTGGAACTCAGGAATACTTGTGCACAGCATACATCATAAGTCTCTTCATACATGATTGAAATTGTATATGCGACTCAAATGTTGTTATAATTGTTCATTCCCTTATGACTTGATACAATCGCACCAAGTTCTATTTTCATTTCGTAACACTCACAATGAATATTGAAGTATATATTTTCTTCAGAAAACTGAGCATGAAATATAAGAATTATTTTACCTAACTTTGATGGCTCTAATTAGGAATTTCTAGGCACTACAGAATATTTTGAAACAATTTGCTGGATGAAGTGATACATTTCAGTTTTTGCACATGAATATAGTCCGGTTTTCACAGACTATATTAACTTTAAAAATATGTTGCTTCCTATACCGGTTAGTCATAAGAATGGAAGCAGTTGAAATGTTATTGCAGTTAGCATAACACATGAAAGTGAATGTTATTGCAGTAAGCAAACAAACAGATCACAGATAACACGGCAAACTTGAAAAATGAAGTATTTGTCGTTTGATGACTTCTATTTTTACAGTCATATGCCAAACATACTGAAGGAATTGTGAATATTATTATTCTAACCATTAATATAATTTAAATACAGATAAACAAAAAGACAATATAGAAATAAGGTCTGATACAATCCACACATCGATTCAGTACAACAGTTTTACATGTCACCATACAGCACCTCTCAAGATTTGACAGCAAAAACATGGCAGCCCCTAGTTCGTCGAGCATGAACCAAGAGCACTGGGTCAGCCACTCTACGTAGTACATTTGAGTTCATTGTTTGATTTGCATTTGGAAAGGTTCTTCTCATGCTGGGCGACACTGCTGCTGTGTCATAAGAGACAACTAACTGAGTGGCACATTGATGCTTTAATTCTAGTGGAGGGATGTTATTTACAGTGTCGGTACAGAAGCCATCCTTGTACACAATATACTTGTATATCAATGCCGCATGAGGAAGAAAGCCAACCAAATGCTGGGATGGCCCCTTGTTTTGCTTCTGGACATAAATGTAGCTTCGCTAGTGCAGAGGCGAATATAGTTATTCAAATAATCATTTTCCATGTTGTCATGGCAGGAAGACTATTCTTAAATTGAAGGCACAATGAGGGATAATAACCAAATCTATAGCTGATTTGCCTTTACAAATAGTTTTTATTATATGAAAGCAATTTTTTTCTAAGCACAACACTGGTTTCCTCCTATATTCATAATTCAATTTGTAAGAGTTAGGGTAGGGAACCCAGAACTCTAGAAAACTTGCAAAGAATACACTTCTTTCTATTGGACGTTACATGGTATTTAACCGTTTTTGACATTAAAGAGAAAAATAATTTATAGGTAAAATTTTTATTCATGCAGAAAACAAATTAAAATAATGTAGTTGATATTATAAAACAATTTTTGTTGGGTGGGTGGGTTAAAAACTATACAATTATGTACAATTATTTATTTAAAATTCATAAAAAGTGATTACTTCTTCGTAATACTGAATAAAAAAAATCATGGACGCCTGCGGGAACTTCTAGGTTGCATTAAACCCACATCAATCTGAAATAAGAAAAAGACATGTTTGAAAATACAAGTTTCTCAATACTTTTGCACAACAAAACAATAGTCAATAAGACAAGAACAATAGATATAAGAAACAATACTAAATGCAAATGAAAAGATATCCCACCACTGGTTTCTTTCTTTCTTCCTTCAAAATTTGTATACATATGTATAAACAGAGTAATAAACACATAGGGTGTAAAAATGTATGCCATGCTGCAGCAAAAGAGTAGTTTTTTGACAGGAACTCTCTTTTTGTGGATCCCTGACATTATAAAATAGAATTTCACTTGCTCCTGAAAGTTGTAAATTACTTTCTCTAATATGTAACATAACAAACAAATTGAAAAAGAATTTGTTACATTTTGGGGGTACTTCACATGAAGCCTCAAAAACCTTTCCAAAATTTTCTCAAAAATGGCTCCAAAATTTTCTTTCACTTTCTTGTAGGAATATAAAAATGGCACAAGACCAATTTCCACTATTAGCACTAAATTTTCAAAAAATACAAAATTCCCTTGCACAACTTCATTATTTAAGATACGTTTTTATCAAATGAATTTAGTTGCTCACAATTAGTTTCTTTAATTAACGCCATGTACATCCATGTAAATAATTTTTCTTAAAAGGAAATTTTAAAGTGTACTTTTTTTCATTGTAGCTATATAACTGCTTTGATTTCATGCAGATGTTCTCTAGTTGTCAGAATGATAACAGTAATAAGTGTGACAGTTTCAGCTCAAGTTAACCATTATTTGTCAAATGAGCGCAATATTTTATATTGTGCAATAGATATTCACCCCCTTCCCTAATCAATATAATTGCTCATGTGACTTAACTACTTTGCATCTTTCAGGAAAGCAGCTTTGAATTATCCAAGACTTGAAGTTTATCTACAAAATTTCTAAACTGAACTACCATTGCAATTCTACTGTGGTCACAGTAATTATCCGCTTAACTCTGAAATAATAGTTTAACTATTTAAAGTTGCATCATCCATTTTATTTAAAACTCTTAGTCTAAGTTTCTTAACACATCATTTAAATGTGTTAAATATAACTTTTTGTTTTTACTAAGACTTAAGGTGGCTCATGAGCAACATACTAGCTTCCCATGGTGTGACCCCAAGTTCTATTCTCAGTCAAGGCAAAAATAGTTGTAGCTTTTCTTTAAAATCACCTAACTTTCTGTAGCTGAGTCACAAAGAAAAGCTCAGGTAGGCGGAGTTTGCCAGTGGGGAATACGTCATATTTGCCATATTGTAGCGTCGCGTGGTTCGGCGCCGCGGCGTCGGGCCGCTTCGGGGAAACCCGCTCTAAGCTGGATACAAAATGGGGGTGTAAAGCGGCGGCGCCTCGCCGCGCCGGCTGGAAAACCCGTAAGAATCCCGGCTGGAAATTCCCTGAAAGGGACGCGCGCGGATGCGAGGCTAAGAGATGTCGGTTGCAGCCCTGGAAGGGCTGGCCAGCGAGCCGTATGACGCCCGCTGCTTGTAGGGTGGGGGCGAGCCAACGGATATTTAAGGCCGCGCCGACAGGCGCCTCGCGGGGTGTCGAAAGACGAGAGTGCTATCATTGCATGTGATCTTCGGGTCGAAGATCGGTTTGGCGACAGGCCATGTAACTGGTATAGTTACGGGACTATGTCCGACAGCTTCGCACCTCGCGTTGCTTTTTGCTGCTTTCGAAGCAGTGGTTCTGGGCGAGGCCTAGGGACGGTCGCGGGGTTTCGCGGCTAAGAGAACTGAAAGGTTGCCAAGGGGTTAGATTTTTGTATTGTAATCTTTGTACATTAATTGTAAATATATTGTAAATATCAATCAGAACAGTCGTCTGTGTTTTTCATCCTAGTACGTCACAATATACCATCTTACACCCCCCCCATGGATAAGAATTACGTAACCCCAGGCATGGGGATGCTATTCGTTAGCCGACAGTCAGACAATCGACCCAAAAATTCAAAATACATACATTTTTTTTGCTTCTTTTTTTGTTAATTAAGGAAGTACTAGTTTAGTCATCTTTGTATGAAATTTTTATAATTTCATAATGCTTTGAGAAATTCCTCCTTTAACCTTTCATCACGTTTTCTTCACAATACCATTATCTTTAAGATTCAGCTTCAGAAATGAATGATGTAACTCCAGTTCTGTTCATTCTCATCTGTCAGTTGCAAGCCCTGATGAACATGTATATTTTCCAAAACATTTACAAACAACCACATTGCAGAAACAGTTTTTCTACACTGACCAAGCCTAAGAAATCTGACTTACTGAGAGAGAGAGAGAGAGAGAGAGAAGGGAGAGAGAGAGAGGAGGGGAGAGAGAGAGGAGGGAGAGAGAGAGAGAGGAGGGAGAGAGAGGGGAGAGAAAGGAGGAGAGAGAGGAGAGAGAGAGTGAGAGAAAGAAGAAAAAAGACAGCTCTTACTTAAAAAATAAAATGTTGCCCAAAAATGAATGAATGATGTACACACATTTAGGGATAATATCTACTTATATAATCATTTCAAATATTTCTTTAATTTCTCACTTTGTACAAATTCCCTGATTTCCCAGAAAGTGCCCACTCTGTATATGTACACAAATCAGTGGCGGCTCGTGGTCATGCCATTAGGGTGTGCAACGTTTTTCTTGTTTTTCCCACACACTCTCTCTCACGCACACACATATACATTACATGCATGCATTGACACACATTAACATTAATAATGACAATTAAACACAAATCATCTTATGACGTCTGATAGCATGCCGAACAATTCCATTCCATTGTTTCTTTTCAGCAATTTTTTCTGTGGCTTTTTCATTGAAATCATTGATTTCTTACGTTTCATATTTTCAACGTTATTCATTGTTAGTTGCACAAACACCCTTGACAGGAAAAGAACTCTCTGATTTCGGTTTCTCAAAACACATTGAAACGTAGCCTAATAATACTTACGTTTACAAAATACACTAGGGGTTTGAATACTTCGGAATGGTTCTGTAATTGCAACTCACTTTAAAACACAAGAGAATACACATATTATATACTATTAACATTTTTATGAATGCAACAGTGCACAGCAATGCGTTCGCGTTTCGCGCGCTAGTGCGAAAGCTCATTTAAGTGGAGAGATATCTCTCACTTTCTTCGTTCAATGTCATACTTCTGTTAAAAACTTGTGCTACTCGAGTGTTATATCTTCGAGACACGTCAAGGCTTTTCCCGAGATCGCCACTGCGCCTGCGCCGTAGATAGAGCACCGCGCCGGGTTTGCTCCAGTCCTCCATAAGCCACCGTTGTTCCCCTCCTTTCCCCTGCAGCCCCGCGGCAGTCCAGGACGCCGTTTCCTCAGTCGCATTCTCCCGAGTGTGCTCCCGCAGGCTTTCACGGAAGAAAGGCGGACGGACCGGCAATCGCAGCTTCCGAATGGCGCGTGTTTTGAAATAACATGTTTCGGGAATGCTCTGAGAGGACTTGTATTCTCCTCTTGTTAAGAGATGTTTAAGAGAAATGGCACCGAATTAATTTGGGTGTGCACATGCGAACGTGCGAATACCCACGAGCCGCCACTGACACAAATACAAATTTGACATACAATTAATATACCAAATACCATGTATTCAATTCTGGAAAAATTGTATAATTGAAATTGAGAAAATAAGTGTATAAATACATAGTATGACATCCACACAAACAAATTATGGAATATAAAGATCAAGAGGAATATTTATTTTGCAATTATCATGCATCTCATTACAGATTACACCAGCTCAACTTCTACTTAAGGATTAAGTCCTTTCAAAATTTAAATGCCATAACAATGCAATTGCATGAGTATCACATACTAAGGCAACGTAATTGCAGCACAGCGCCCTTTACCCACTATAGTGCTTCATTACCTTTTGTTCATCTTCACTTGTATACAGCATTTTCTTTCTTCTGGGCCTAAGTTGTCGGACAGACTCTGGATCAGGCTTAATTGCTGAAAAAATTTAATTTTCATTCATAAAACTCAAAATACAAGTATTTTCAATTATCAGTTTCCCTGTAGTGTGTCAGGAATCATTAATAATCTTGACTAGTATTTAAGATTTTAAATAATTTATTATATTATTTGAAATCTTAAATACAAGTTAGAAATCAAGATCAGCCACACATGGAGTGAAAAAAATATAGTTCACACTGATAGTTCTCACATCTCAGATTTGTTCTACAAAATGTAACTTAGAACATGCCTAAACTCCCAGGTCATTCGGAAGACTACGGAGTATAACACATGTTATCAGAAACAGCCTGTATTTTGGGCAAAAGTATTCTAGAGGCTCCTGGAAGGTATGCAAGTTGGTTGCAACCTAGAGCATATTTAAAGTTTAAATGATACCTAGTATCTTCAGTTGTGATTTCGAATATTTTTAAATTTCTAATCATTACTAGCAATTACAATATAATATATAACAAAAATTGTGAGGACCCCAGAAATTAGTTATAATGAAAAGTCAATTTGTGAACACATTAATTACAGAAATTCTTTGCAGTACCTACATTACTTCAACATGAATTACAAGAACATAAAACCTTTATATACAGTTACTGGCAGAGGTTTTTCGTAATATTTCAAATTGACCATTCTACTAGTGCATAACGATCTAAATTATTTTTTGAAAACACCAATTATTTTCAATCAATATGGTACAAAATAAAACAATGCAATTAAGGCATGAAATCAGAGGTTGTTTGAAGATATTGCACTCTTACCCAATCAATAACACAACTTGTAGCAATGGAAGGTGACCAACTGCAGACATGTGGGAATGACAGTGAGAGAGTTTAGTGATGGGAAAATGAGTGTCCAATGAGTTATAAATACTACATATAGTGGCTGAAGTTCCTCCAACTTTGCAGCAAATGGACCCCCTGTTTTCTGCAGTCAAAGCAGTGGTCTGGAGAAACAGAGATCCCGTTGGGCACTGGTTAAGATCGGGTGTTCAGGGACCGTGCATAATATAAATCCTCTTACTCTACGTTTCCCAACCAAACACCAATCATTTAAAAATGGAATCACAATATGCAAGGAGAATGAATTGAGAAAGTTTTAAAAACAACATTGCTTCCTGCACCAGTTATTGTCATAAGAATGGACACTTCTGAAATATTATCGTAGTTAGCATAATGCCTGAAAGTGAATGTTATTGCAATAACAAGCAAACAGATCACAAATAAGGCAGGCAAACTGGAAAAGGATGTATTTGTGGTTTGAATACTTCCATTTTTACAGTAATATGTCGAACATACAGAAGGCATTATTCTAACAACATATCATTATTCTAACAACTAATATAATTTAAATACAGATAAACGAAAAGACAAGAATGTAGAAATGAGATCTGATACAAACAACACATTGATTCAGTACAACAGTTCTACATGCCTCCATCAGGCACCTCACATGTTTTGACTACAAAAAACATGGCAGACCCTAGTTTGGCGAGCATCCACCAACAGCGTTGAAACCATAGTCAACCACTATATTCTATATGGTATATTGTAGCTTGTTAAGAGTGCCTTTAAATAGGAGCTTCAAGATAGGTTAAGATTATGACCATACACTAACAGTGGTCGCCGATAAACGGTGCCCTGAACAAGGGTCGCCAAAGCATGTCTTGGAGGGAAACGGCAGTTCTGGAAAGGACATAGAGGTCAGACATATGCATGGTGCATGTCAGAGAGCATGAATTGTATCCGCTATTATCCAGGAAATTGCTGGATTTTTTTTATATTGAAAGCAAGTGCCTTTAGTACTGCATCTCACTAAATCTTACAATCGTGAGTGCTCAGCCTGGAATGCTGCTTTAAACTGATATTGTGAAATTGTACATACTACAAACCAGTGGCATGTAGAGCCACTGCCGAAATCGGCGTGATCAAGAGTTGGACTCGCAAACGAAGATGCGAAATGGTGAAACTTGCTAATCACATCTGAGGACTCTGTAATGCGCTTACAAACTAGCGGTTAAAAGAAGATGGCCCCCAAAAAAGATGAACGATGCACGCGGAGTAGGTAAAGTGAATTAACCGAAGCGGAAAAGACTCGCCTAACTCCATCTTTCAGTGTCGGGCAGTGAAGGGGCATGAGTAGACTGGTTACGGACGGCGGACGTAAACAGGGGTAACTACGTGCCCTCGAACGCGAGTGGAGGCGGCGCGGTAGACGAAAGCCGGAGAAGTACCAACGCAGGACACGTGGCCACAGCAAGGAACCTCCTCACGTGACGAAGGTCGCAAGCGGCGTCAGGCTGGAGCAGCATGTAGTGGGGCAGAAGAGGGGTTTGCCGGTAAGGAAGCAGAAAAGTACGGCAGTAAAGAGCCTCCCCATGAGACGAAGGACGCCGGCTTGCCGATCAGGAAACCGACAATTACGACCGCAAGAGTCCTGAGATCCGACAGCCGTGAAGGCAAAGACTTCTTCTCCAACAACTTCACTATAAAGGACGTGGGAAGCTGCCTCACTCCCTTTTCGGGCGATGACAAGTTCGCTATATCAAAGTGGGCAGAATAATTTATGGATATCAGTGCACTTCTGCACTGGGACGAGTTGCAGAAACAAATCCATGATAAGTGGATGCTCTGCGAAAATATTTATGTCCTTTCAGTCCTACATCACCTCTTGGACAGAGTTGAAGTGCCGGCTGTGCCGAAAGTTTAAGGTGAAAGTGAACAGCGCAGTCGTACACAGTGAGCTCCGGAGGATGAAACAAACTAACAGAGTCAAGCACGTAATACATCTACGCCATGCAAGAAATTGCCGATCAGAGATACATCGAGGAGATCGTCCTCGTCCAATACTTTGAGGGAGGAGCGCCGGACGAAGAGCTCCACAAAGTGCTGCCCAGGAAATCGATCGGAGAATCAGGGGGAAACTAGAGGTGCTACAGAATGGCACAGACATTCTCGTATAATGATTTCTGATTTCCTTGGTGTGGTCTGGCTTTAAGGTCATGCCCCATTCTCTGGCCAGCTGCCCAAAGTAAATTTTTGACTGAATGCTGTACCTCCAAGTGGTGTTACGGTGCCTTTTGAATATCGAATAGTACGGCCACAAGGTGTTGGAATTTCAATTGCCAATGCGACGAGATGATCCAGGCTGGACTGGTGTCTCCTGAATTCGCACTGAATTGGTGCGAGCAGATTTATGCATCCCAAAGACCAGACCACACGCTGATATACCAACCGTTCCGACACTTTGCAAATGCAACTAATGAGAGGACGGTGGCTTGATGACAACTAACGATCCTAGAGCTGAGATAACTATGGCTTCTCGCCATAATAAGGATGGTGTGGCCTTCCCAGATGCGATTATAAAGGTTGAGGAGAAATTACATCGTCACATCAGGAACACGCTGAAGCCTTTTGTAGTGTATTCCATCAGGACCTGGGGAAGGTCTTTTCGCCATTGCGAGAGCAAAATGCAATTCAGACATGGAGAAAAGGTTTAAAAAAAAAATTAAAAAGCGTATGACGTGCTATGGGGAAAAGTGAATTGTGTGCACATTTTCAAAATTCTGTGATCCACACTAAGTCATATACTACTTAAATTTTGAATTTTGAAAGGGAGAAAAAAAAAAAAAAAAAAAAAACTCCCATGTAGTAAAATCTATTTTCAAGGATAAATAAGCAATAAATTTTGAATTTTGAAAGGGAGAAAAAACTCCCATGTAATAAAATCTATTTTCAAGGATAAATAAGCAATAAATTTTGGCTCTTATTACTTCCTGCCGCGACATGGAAACTATAATTTGAATAATTGTATTCCTCTACATCCCTTGAGAAGTGATCCCCTCTCAATTTTTAAGATGTCTCCGTATTTGGTGAAGTGTCCTTTTATCTGACGCATTTTTCTCCACACGAAACATGGCGTGTGCCAATTTACAGAGGAGACGTACAATATCTACGAAGCATTTTTGCTCTCTAAAATTGTTCTCCTCGCCTTCAGGCTGCATCTTTTATATTCGATTAGGTCATCCACAATGGAATACTGTTTGAGTCGTGCCACGGCGAAGTTGATCGGTGGAAACAATAATGGAGAAATGGTCGCTTCCATATAGATCATCTAACATCCACAGCATAGCAGTAGCGAGTGAAAGGCTGCAAAGGGCTACTTCAATAGCTGTGCTCGAATTCGCAGCTACAGCGAAATGCGTTGGTTCACGAGTATTGTTAATCACCAGATTAGCGGTGCCGATGACAGATCCAAAACGGTGCCCCTTTAACAACTACGGGAAGAACCCCAACGAGGGCTAAAGGCGTTTACATCAACAATCAAGGAAGGTGTCGGTACTTGGTTCATTAGGACTAGGAGGTCATCGACTGACACCTTTTGTTCTGGGGAATATAGATGTTACATTCAGTGGGTGTGAGGGATGGGAGGTACACCTGCACACTGTTTGATGGTCGATCTGAATAGGGACCTCTGCAGAAAGTAGGAACTCCTTCGCGAGTACGGAGGCCGTCATCGACATCAACTCTACATGGGGTAAAACCGCGAAAGGATGGGGCCGTGTTGGAACAAGATGCGTTTCTTGCAAACAAATTTGAAGGCGTATAACAGATTAAGAAGAGTTTCAGTTCGTCCCCTCGGAGAAAAAATCCGTTAAGATTCCAGGATAAGAGAGCTGTAGTTAAGAGAACTTTTTCTTGCCCTTTTTCTGTTTCCGCCTCTGTATCCCGAAGGGGGGAGTGTCCACCCCATGTCACAGCGCTGCCCCCCCGTGGATCACCACCCGCTGACCATGTAATTCAGCACAAGACCTAGTCCGAGCCGATTGATCGGGATTGGGTTAGCTCCCACTGCTCGTCTAGAAGAGTCCGAAGCCAAAAAGAGTGTATCGGGACCTACAAGGTGCCCAGACATCTCTCCTCACCAAGGCGCACCGGTGTTCGCCCAGCGAACGTGACTAGAACGGGTCTACCTGCAAAAAACCAGCGTCAAGCCGACGGGAACGCATACACAGACCCCTCAACTTCCAGATCATCCATTCCCTTCGACAAAGGTCACCATGGGCAGCAAACACATGGGTTCAGCATACAGAGAAGGTTAGTGAGGGGGAAAAAAAAGAAAAGGGAAAATATATAGGTGAGATGAAAGAAGCCAAAAGACAAAAAAATGGATAAAGGTACACTTGAGAGCCTTCTCTGCACACCCTCTACCGTCAGGACGTGGACAGCCCAACTCAATGGGGAAAATTTGGAAGTATACCCCCGGATAAGAGGTAAATTGAAGTAAGAAAACAAGAGTCGGCCGGTCCATAAAGAGAAAAAGGGAAAAACAAGAATAGGCAGTTTCAAGTGTGGGGGCCACGGGCCTCGAGCAAAAACTGTAGACACAGAGAGAAGGGCTCCAAGTGTTTCAAGTGGGAGGAATTTGGGCATATTGCCACCCAATCCGACAAAAGTTACTAGGGTGCGTCTGGAGCGCACATGATATGCATTTCAACCACGGTCGAAGGAGTACAATGCGGCACCCTCCTCGTGCGCCACTACGACGTTAGCTGAAGAAGAATGTTTCTTTTAAGTGGAAAAATGATTGCGAGATGGCGTTTCGTCGACAAAGAGGTAATCGTTAATCCAAAATTACAGGTTCAACTTGCATGTGATGCGCGTTCCACTGGCATTGGCGCTATTCTGTCACATATCATTGACGACCAAGAACACCCGATCACGTTTGCTTTTCGTGCACTGACGGAAGCTGAAAAGAATTATTCACAGCTCGATTGAGAAGCTTTATCAATAGCATTCGGAGTTGATCATGTTTACCAGTACCTTGTTTTGGTAGGAAATTCGCGCTGGTGACTGACAATCAACCGTTATCTAAAAATTTTCATCAGAATTCGAAACTGCCGTGAATGACATCAGCTCGTTTACAACGCTATGCAGCTTTTTTTTTTATCGGGTTTTGACTACAAGGTAATCTTAAAAAAGGGCTCTGAAAATTCGAATGTCGATTGTATCACACGCTCCCTGGAAAGCAAAACAATGCAACATACCGATAGCGGAGTCATCAACGAAGAAGTACATCTTCTCTGTGAGGAAACAGTTCTTCGAATTTGCAGTCGAACTATTACATTTGACTCCAGAAAATGACACGAAAGGACTCTGCCCTCTCAAAAATCCTGAAAGATCTTCAAGAAAACGTAATGTAATGTTGAAAAAGAATTCTACAGTGACAACAGGATCTTATTTAGAGAAGACAGAGTTAAAGTTTCATCAACTCTGCAATCTGTACTAGATGAACTTCACCGCACACACGTTGGGATAGCAAAAATGAAACAACTTGCTCATCGTTACATGTATTGGGAAACCATCGACAAGGACATCGAAACCGTAGTTCGCTCTAGCCCGACATGTGCTAATATAAAGAATAGTTCTCCAAAAGCTCCGTTACAACCATGGGAAGAACCAGAAAACAATTGGCAGCGGATACACATAGATTACACAGGACCATTTCAGGGTTATTTCTATCAGGTCATCATTGATGCAAAAGTGCGCCAAGATAGAGTTGAGCAAATTACAACCAACTTCTACATTAAGAATTCAATTACTTAAAAACGTTTTCACTTGACATGGCTTTTCTGAAGTTATGGTGTCTGACAATGCAACGATTTTCACCAGTTCTGTAAAGAGGCTGGTATTTTTCAAAAACTTATTGCACCAGGACATCCAGCAATGAACGGCTTAGCCGAACTTAATGTGCAGACACTGAAAACAACATTAAGAAGCAATGATCAGTGAACCTATGCCGGTACAGATAAAGTACGAAAAATCCTTTTTCATTATCGAGCAACACCATTAAATGGTGGTAAATCTCCAGCAGAATTATATCTGCATACGCAAATTCGAATCAAACTGAATGCCTTCAAGCCAATAAAATTTTAAAACAATAGCTATTTCTAAAAAATCAACAAGACAATTAAGTGTGGGAGATGGTGTACAAGCTCATTATTTTTTAAATAATAAAGTATGGTGGAAGCTTGGAACGATCGTAAAAAAATTTGGTTTTTTGCATTATTTGGTTAAACTTGACGAAGGTTACGTGTTGAAATGTCACATTGATCAACATATCTACAGCCGTACCACCAAAGAAATTGGTCACAAATGCTCCGGAAATTGAGGACTCTATAGAAAGCCAAAGACCCGATGTGGTAGAGTTGGGAAACTTGCTTAATTTTCCCCAGACAATACCTCAACCGGCAACTAAAGATCCTGTCAACGAGAAACCAGCTGTAGCAGAGGAAGAAGAAGTAGTTCCCGAGCCACCAGCTGCAGAAAAAGAGGAAGAACTTTCTGAACCACTACGACGTTCAACTAGAACAAGATGTGCTCCAATGTACTTTCATCATCAATGGTGTTAGTTTAAGTTCAATTGTGGGAGAATTATTATAAATCTATGCCTCCATAATAGGCAGTGCCATCTGGATCACTCAACCTTAGCGACGAACAATGTTTACTATGTATTCATATTTTAGTTATAATTATGAAAATTATCATTAATTAACCAATTCCGATGTTATTCTGAATAATATTTAACAAATTGATTTTAAATTGAATTTTATCAATTCTGCTGCTTTTTGATGTTATTTGTAAACTAAATTTAAACAAATTATCCAATTAAAAAATTATCTTCTTAATGGGTTAATTCAGGGATGAAAGACCTCTAAAATTCAATAGAGTACAGCAAGTGGCTTTTGTGAAGCTAAAGGAAGTTCTGATGGGTGGCGACCAATTTTAAAGATCTATGATCAAACAGCAGATAGAGCTCCACACTGATGCCAGTAGAGAGGAACATGGTGCCATCCTACTGCAGCACAGGAAAGGGGACCCGGCATTTCATTCTGTCCATTACATAAGCGGGAAAACCTCAGGAGGCAGAAAAAATGTGATGTGCCTACGAACTAGTAGTTCTGGCCATTGTTTGTGCAGTAAAAAAGTTGCGTGTTTACTTGTTGGGTATCCCCTTCATAATAGTCATGGACTGCCAGGCATTCCGTAAGACCGTGTCAAAGGAGAAACTGCAACCAAAAGTTGCTTGATGGGCTCTGACATTGGAGTTCACTTATGAAATTGAGCACCAGAAAGGGGAGGGTCTCAAACATGTAGATGGTTTGACCAGATGCTGCCCTGTCATGATTGTTGAGAAAACTGCTGACCACCATCAAATGAGAACAAGAAAAGGGTGATAGGCTGCAAGTGATCAGACAAATCCTGGAAACTGAGCCCTATGAGTACTCTTTATAGAAGATGGGGTAGTGATGAGAAATGTTGGCAATAAAAGTCTGTTGCACATGTGAGAGCGTGAACTGTATCCCTATTATTCTGGCAATGGGTAGATATTTTTTAATTTTGAAAGTAAGCGCCTAACCATACTGCATCCCACTAAATCTTACATACATGTATGGAACATGTCTGTGATTAAGTCATCAGAACAATAAAACAATGTCGGAAGGAAAGAATTGATTTTACACAGATGAACCAATTAGATTTTGAAAATAAAATAAAGTGAAGAGAAGCAAGGCAAAATGTTCATTTGTTATACTGAAAATTTGAACTTTTTAAGATAAATTATTTCACATAAAATTATAAGTAAATTTAGAAGGGCCTGAAAATAATTTCATAAAACTGAAATTTTTGATAAAAAAACATTAAAATCAAGCTCAGTAAAATATTCCACACAAGAAGACTAACATTGAAGACATTAAAACTTAGAATAGTATTTTTTCAATACATTTTAGTATAATTGATGACTTTCTTTCTAACTTAATAAATACACAGTAATAATACCTCTTTCCGGGAAGCTGACAGGTTCTCTGAAAAGAATAATGAATCAAATTAATTCTGGAGGATTCCTCAAATATTAACATATAAACCACACAAACACATAAAATTCACTCACATTTCATCTTCTGACGTATTCTCTTTCTGTTCTTTTTTGTATCTTCTTGATCTGCTGGGCTGTAAAATATTTTGGAACAATTATTTGATTTTTGTACAAGGGTATTTTTTCAATATATTTTTCTGTTTAATGCTATTACCTTGTTACAACTATCACTTTCCAAGACTTTGTTGCACAGCTCAAACATTAAATCTGATTTCTTTTCCTTTTCAAGTTTCGCTATCTGAAACAAAATAATTTCAAACTTAATACAATATCTCCATAAAACATTGGTTATTTCAGGGAACAGATTTTATTGTAATAAAAAAATCAAAATATGTACATATATATGTATTTATTTTTTCAAAAATATGTAGGAAAAATTAAAAACATGTAAAATAAAAATTGAAGTTATAGTTTAAAATTGTTAGATACAATGTGCATTTTCAAGTTTTCAAAGAGAAAATGTCGTCGATCAGCTCACAAAATAGATTAGTAGCGGCTGAAGGAACGTTCAACATCTACAGAAGAAATTGGAGCATATTTGAACGCTGATATATCCTTTGGGTTCAGTTCTAGTTCCAGTGTTGAGGTGTCTTTTCCTCCGCTGATAATGTTGGTAATGATTTTCATGTCTTTCCAGCCTGGATTTTTCTCCAACGAATCTTGTAATTTCTTTGTCATCTTTTCTATGTTTTCATCTGTTATGTCTTTTAATTTTGCTAATGCACTGTTAATAACTTCAATACTAGCAGCTAATGGCATGTTCTGAGCCACAAGCTTTGCGATAGCATTTACTAAAAAAAAATTGCATTTGCAGAAATGAAAACCAAATTGTATCTCAGGCTAGAATCATATATCAAAGATTTTGCTTTTTGTAGTGCCGCAGATGACTCAGAGTCCAGCTTCAAAAGAATATCGTTTATTTGCTCAAAGTTTTCACAATAATATTTAGCTGCTTCTAACCACGTGCCCCATCTTGTAATTACCGGCTGTGGACGCAAATTCAGTTCAGGATAACTGTCTTTAAACATTTAAACTCTGCTTGATGCTTTCAAAAAAACTTTCTTAACAGTCGATATCAAAGTATCGACATCAGGAAATTGTTGTCGAACAGTTTCTGCCACTCGATGAAGAGCATGTACTATGCACATAAGATGAATCATCTTTGGGTAGAACACTTTTAATTCACTCCCCGCTTTCACCATATAACGAGCAGCATCGGTTAAAAACAACAACACGTTTTCTTGCATGATACCACTAGGCCACAGCAGACTCATCGAGTCATTGAAAAACCTGGCAATTGTAGCGGGTTGCATTTTACCAAAACTTATTTTAATAGAACAATTTAATAATTTAAAACAATTTAATAGAAATGATGTCGAAGGATATTCAGGGCACATTTTTCCTACAATAATATTTGCAATATATCTTCCTTCAATGTCAGGAGTTTCATCAATTGAAACCCAGACCTTACTAGTTTTTATTTCCACCCAAATTTTAGTCAGAGTTTCCAAATAAATAGTTTTCATGTATTTTTTTCTGAATGTGCATTCATCCGGAATTTGTTTGTGATGCATGACTTGACAGCGATGTGATGCGTGACTTGAAACCGTTGGGAGGTTGAAACCTTTTTCTCACAGCATGCGCAGTACAATATACTAGAGTCACTTCGGAAGGTTTCATTAGGAAACTCACGGATGTATCTAGCCACTAACTCTTTGGATGTCACTGCGATTTTTGGCATTGTCTCGCACCAGTACACACCACTCAATTAGATTGCTATACGAAACGTAAAGTACTTGAAAGTACAATCTGTAGTTTTATGAAGAGCCGGTGCATAAGTGACCAGTTGTAGTGGAGAGCTAATACTGATAGGTTCCGATTTTCGCCTTTCTGAGGCAGAGAGGTATCTAGGTGGGGCGCAGGAAGCGTGATCAGACAGACATTCTAAACAATGTTTGTCCGATTAATATTGTGTTGCGCGTGGATTGAATGTAACATGAGAAAGCATGTGATTGCTTACATTTCTGCTTCTTGACTATCCGCTCATCCTACGCGGTTTCTGAGAAGCAAAGGTAGAGGGTCAGTCGGAGCGAAGGTCAGGAGAACACAAACATGCAGTGTTACATTCCTAAGTTTAACAGAAAACCAGATTCTCTGAATATTATTGGGAAATTCTTATTTGATATTTTTTTGTACAAGTAATATTCGAATGTAACGAAATAAGTTAAAAAATAGTGGTAAAAGGTAAAATATGTGAACATATGTACTTATACTAAAATATGTAAAAATTTGTAAAATAAAAATGGTTTCAATTCATTCAGAATGTCTAGAAAATAAATTCAAAGCAGGAACCTTGTTCTTATCAATACATGTATTTACATGAAAATCCGTTCACTAGTTATTTCCTTACAACTAGTTTGAAAATGCTCACATTATTTTCAATTCTGACAGCCTGACATGTGAATTTTTTGATACTTATTTATTATACAGCATGGGCTAGAACAACAGGCAATTATAAAGGTACCATGCAAAAAGTATTCAATATAGCACAAATTTACTGTTTGTATATTAAACTACATAAAAAATGTAAGATAAGTAAGTCGTTATATTTTAATTTTTGAAAATAATTACATATGGAAGATGTTATCAATTTAAATTCGAAGATTGTAGAAGCACATGCTTGAAGGGGGGTGCGTGCACGTGACTCACACACTCTCACTCACTCACACACACACACACACTCTCACTCACACACACACACACACACTCTCACTCACACACACACACACACACCAACCCACTACTCACACACACACACACTCCACACATACCACACACTACTCACACACACACTCTACACACACACACACTTCACACACCACACACTCACACACACACCACACTCTCACCACACACACACACTCCCACCACACACACACTCCTCACCACACACACACACACACTCACTCACCACACACACACACACTCCACCACACACACACACACCACTCACTCACACACACACACCACCACCACACACCCACTACACACACACACACTCTCACTCACACACACACACACTCACTCACACACACACCACTCTCACTCACACACACTCACTCACCACACACACTCTCACTCACCACACACACTCCACTCACACACACCTCACCACCACACACACACTCACTCACACACACACTCACTCACACACACACTCACTCACACACACACTCACTCACACACACACTCACTCACTCACACACCTCACTCACACACACACTCACTCACACCACACACACACACTCTCACTCACCACACACACACACTCTCACTCACACACACACTCTCACTCACACACACACACTCACTCACTCACACACTCTCACTCACTCACACACCTCACTCACTCACACACTCTCACTCACTCACACACTCTCACTCACTCACCACACTCTCACTCACTCACACACTCACTCACACACTCACTCACACACTCTCTCTTGTCCATTTTCATGCCCTATCCTTTATTCATACTACAATGCTATTGCAAAATCAAGGAAAATTATTTACCAACACCGATATGCAAAAGTTCAACCATTTTCCCCAGCTACCATCCTCAAAATGGTTCCAGTCATCAAAGATACATGTGTATTATACTACAAAGCTATTTTACACTTCACACACTATTTATGAAACTAATAAAGAGTTCTCCAAATACAAGAAAGAAAATGTTCTGACGACTAACAGAAGTGAATGAAGAGTGTGCATCACTTCAATTCAGGTATGAAATAATCAGAAATGTGCTATCTATCAAAACATCTGAAATAATTTAACATAGCAAGTATAGGAATTTAACTGGGACTAGTTTGTTTTTAATATTAGGGAGTCGTTGTTCATTAGTGCAAAATGTATAAACAATTGTACTGTAGGTTCTTAAACACCTACGTTGATTTGCCTAATCTACTTTGCCTGTTTCCACATTTTGCTACACGCAGACTCTCAGTCCACCACCACAATTTAGGTTTCATAACACAGGTCAACAATTTGAAACTAAATTTAATCACCGGATATGAAAGAAGGTATTTGTCTATCAGTTTTTTTGATCTGAAAATGAATTCAGTTTGGGTTTTGCCTATCGCATTCCATTGTTGAAATAAAATGCATTTATGAAAATTACTCATTCAATTTCCGGGGCTACAAATGCAAACTTAAAGATTATATACAGACAATTAACACATTTCACATGTAAATATTAATGTGATTGAATAGTAAAGCTAAGTCACAGGTTAAATAAAAACAGATTTGCGAACTAAAAATGCACAGCTTTTGATTTCCTTTTGTAACTGATTTGGCAATCACGGCAAAAAATCCAACAACAGTCTGCAAGCAGGAATCTATTTCAAAAGCCTTGGTACCTCTCCTTCATAACTTTAATGTCACAGTAAAAACCTCTCTTAACTTGTCACAAACATCACCCAGATTGGATGGGAAAACGTCTAAATGTGGATGCAGAAAATGAAGTTTCAATGACGAGTGGCATCCCATGTCTTGATGTGCATCTACACAGAAATTCCTACACACTTCTTTGTAATCAGAAAACATTTTATTACCAAGAAAATTGTGCAAAAGCCACTGAAAACTTTTCCATGCTCTCTTTTCGATATCACTTGGTCGTTCTTCAAATATTGGGAACTTCAATAGCCCCCTAATCTGTGGTTCACCTTCTTTGAGTCTGGCAGGAGATATTTTGCAAACTTTTTCTCTTAAGTACAGGAAAACATTGGAATTTCTTTGGCTGAATGTTTTTACAAAGGTTTTAACCAAGCCAAGCAATATTCAATGATGTCAGAGGCACCAGTCTCATTGCAGACTTTGAATTCCCTAAACAAGGTTTATACTTTACTGAGAAACCCTTAATAAGATCCAAGAAAAATTGCAATCCTCTTTTTTTTCTTTTCTTTTCTTCCTTTCTTCCCTTTCTTCATCCAATCTCCTAATCCTCTTGAGCATGTTTGGCAAAAAAATGCTGTGGCCAGCTTTTATCTTGATCACCTAGAAGGCATCCAAAATGCAACTGGTACAGCTTCTGATGTTGTACGAAAATCATGCACCTTTAGATTTTGGTAGGAACCACAAACATAACAGAAGATATTTGGATGATTGCGACATGTACAAGGCATAATTCACAAGAAAACGAAGTTGTTGACCGATTCAGAATTATTGCAGTTACTTTGTATTCTAGCACTGGAACACTTCTGATTTCCTTGACGTAATCGACAAGTTCATGCCTCATAGAAACTCAAATTCACGAAATACAAACTCTCCATATCGAGAAGACATTATCTGGCATACGAAAAATGGCAGTGCTCACTCATCTTAAAATAAACGTCCACCTCACGGGAACATTGATGAACCACATCATACAACCTCTGATAATATATTTAGCAGTTGACACATCTTTCTCATTGGACACACTCACTAAGACTCAAGTTTTGGTCGATTCGCAACAGGAGACATTCTCTTATCGTTTCTGCAAATGTTCGGCATATGTTCATGTTAAGCATCGCCCAAAAGAAGTCCACCGAGTGTTCCCAGAGACCATGTCCCGTGAGAAGAAAAAAATATGATTACCAAGAAACTGTATGTGATAAGCAAAAACTGAACCCAAATATGAAATCGGCACACTTATCTCTATTCCAAACACTTATTGGCTTTTCTGGTGAATAAACATTGTTTACCTATGTAATATGTCAAAATTACTGCAGGGTTAAAAACAATTACCTCTATAACATATTTTTGGTAAAAATTTGAGTTATCAAAGGCCAGTTGATCTTTGAAATAACTACCAGAAGTGAGACATTTAGTTTTCAATACTGTTGAGTTTTCCTAATTTTTGAAGTGAATTTAAGGTGATAAATATAAAAATTAAAATATGAAAATAACCTTGCTAAAAACAAAAAACATAATCTTATTTTCCATCACTTCAACTGAAAAACTGGTACATGCATGTTTGGAGAATGCAACAACGGAGAAAATGGTCATGAATTTATAAGCTAACTGTACATCTCATTATTACAAGATCAAAACTTCATGCTTAAAGATTCATGCATTTTAAGTAAACACTCACTTTCATGTATGCTTCTCTCAACTCTTCTTTGAGTTTGGCAATATTTGCCTGAAAAACAATTGTGCTTTAAATGTGAGAAAAGTGCATTAAAACAAAAAAACAAACAAACAAAACAAAAAAATTGATAATTGCTAGCAAAGTGTTACTAAGAAATTAAAACATTTTGCGATATTGTATCTGGACTCAACAATATTGAATAAATTGTAATAATCATGCTCATAAGTAGAACTCACCAATTGCTCTTTCTTTTTGGGAGTTTGTGCTCGCATGATATTTTGCATCTGATGAACTTCCCTTTGTTCTCGTTCTCGTAGTTCTCTTTCATTTTTAAGCAAGTTTTCATACGTCTCAAATTGGGCATTTCTTCTAGCTTTGAAATCCTCCATTTGCTCTTCCTGTGCACCAATAATGGGAAAGTAGTGCAAAGTAAAAAGCCACTGCATTCCACAAAGCAACATAACAGTCAACTTGCCAGCATGCACATCCATGTTCAACCTCAATTAAGTGGTCACTCCTACAAATGCGCCACTACCCCCACCCCCTCTCCAGAACCGACTGATTTTGTCGTAAGAGCATGCACATCCATGTTCAACCTCAATTAAGTGGTCACTCCTACAAATACTCCCCCACTCCCACTCCAGAACCGACTGATTTTTCCATAAGACATATGTAAATATTCCCTCTTCTCAGTTACCACCTGGCTAAGCAGGCAATCGTCAGGCACATTGTGAAGATTGGCACTTATTAAGTAGTCACCTCACATGATTTTGGACTATATTACACCAAATAGAAAAGTGGTGGACACAACTGATGATTTATTAGTTTCCTATGACAGGACATATGAGCAAATGACTTTAATAATGACATTCAGACATTGCACAGCCTAAAACAAGAGAAAGGATTTCATTTCTGAGCTTCCATTTAGTACTTTTTACCTACATAATGAGAGATTTTAGAAGCAAATAACAGTAAACATAGAACAAAGAGAATATTATAAGTTAAATGATAAACAACAAATATAATTGATTATAAGACAGAAAGAAAGAAAAAAAATAAAAGGAGAGAGAGAGAAAGAAAGAGAGAGAGAGAGAAAGAAAGAGAGAGAGAGAAAGAAAGAGAGAGAGAGAGAGAAAGAAAGAGAGAGAGAGAGAGAAAGAAAGAGAGAGAGAAGAAGAGAGAGAGAGAAAGAGAGAAAGAAGAGAGAGAAAGAAGAGAGAGAGAAAGAAAGAAAGAGAGAAAGAAAGAGAAGAAAGAAGAGAAGAAAGAAAGAGAGAGAAAGAAAGAAAGAGAGAGAGAAAGAAAGAGAGAGAGAGAAAGAAGAGAGAGAGAAAGAAAGAGAAAGAGAGAAGAGAAAGAAGAGAGAGAGAAAGAGAGAGAGAGAGAAGAAAGAAGAGAGAGAGAAAGAAAGAGAGAGAGAGAAAGAAGAGAGAGAGAGAAAGAAAGAGAGAGAGAGAAAGAAAGAGAGAGAGAGAAAGAAAGAGAGAGAGAGAAAGAAAGAGAGAGAGAGAAAGAAGAGAGAGAGAGAAAGAAAGAGAGAGAGAGAAAGAAAGAGAGAGAGAGAAAGAAGAGAGAGAGAGAGAGAAAGAAAGAGAGAGAACTTATGTAACATTTAAAAGGGATTGAAAAGTACATTAGAATTCACCCATTCATTACAGGAAACTGTAAAGAATCTTATAATGTAAAGGATAGTTTCTAATATTTAATTAAGGAATACGGTATAATAAAAGTCAATAATGTTTGAACTTTTGTATTACAATAATTACACCCACATTTTAGGTACAGTGGTTTTCACAAAAGGACAAGAACATAACTGTTCAACAACTAAACATAGTAAAGAAAAATAAAAAAAATATATGGGAGATATCAGAGTAGGTGAAAATATTCGTTTGTATTGAGTATCTATATTTGGAAAAAAGTGGAATTTTTTTCTCTGGTTAGTCACAGTATTGATATGGCTGACCAAACACTTTCATACGACTGAGGTGAAACAGATCACCTGCCCTTTTAGGAGGGCAGTTGTTGGCATTTTAGAATCATTCAAAAAGAGCACGAAAGAGGTCCTATCAGATCATTTGCAAATCTTTAAAAATATTCAAAATTTGATGGAATTGATCATCTTTCATACAGAGACACACAAACCTGATGTAGTGAAAGTCACCAGAAGTGTAACTCATAGTATTATTTAAAAAGAAAGAAAGAGAAAGGAAAAGAAAAAGGGAAAAAAAAAGAAAAGGAAAAGAAAAATGAAAAAAAAAAAGGAAAAAAAGAAAAAAATAAGAAGGAAAAAAGAAGAAAAAATAAAAAGAGAAGAAAAGGAAGAAGGAAAAAAATGGCAATAACTGGGTTCATCAGATTTCACTGTACTATGCAAGTACTACGAAAGTGAAGTGTGTACATTCTGTGCATACTTCACTTTTTGGCTGTGCCGGAGCTAGACAATTTTGGGCCTGGGGCAATGCTGCAATATCCTCCCCCCCCCTCCATCATGAAAAAAATTTAAAATGTGAAATTTGTATCAAGAAACTAGAAGTTATTTTATTTCAACAAAGAACAAAAATTACATAATTTAAGCTAGAAAAAGTTTTGGGAATTATATTTTCAATAATAGTTTCAACTAAAAAGTATTTAGTGATCAGAAAACACCACTTCCACATTGAACTTAAAACACTAAAAAATTTGGTTATGTTTAGTTAGTGTTTAATAAAATAACTTGTTAAATACACAAAATAATATATATCAATTTCAGTAAAACCTATTTTAATGTGTAAGCATCATTTGATTACCTACATTTTTCCCATTTCATAGACAGATACATTTAGAAAATGTAGCTCTCATTTCCTGAAGCATATATTGGAATGTGTCGTATCTTACAAGTAATGACTATAACTAATTACTTAAGGTAAAAAATTAGTCAAAAATTTTATGAAATTTCAGACTACTGAACTGCTGACTAAAATTACAATGAAGATTTTCTCTAGTTCAATTAAAAAAAAAAATTATTAATTTTTTTTCCATCAGCCCCATCAGGCCCCAGGGATCGCACAGTTTGCCATGCCTAGTGCCGGCACTGCTTTCCAGTTGTTTAACACAGAAATGCTACAAAATTCATTGTTCAACCATGCCAGTATAAAAGCACTAAAACACAAGACACAAATCAAGGTTCTAACACATCCAGCAAACAGAACATTTGCAGCAAATTTTCAATTATAATGATCATTCAGATAGCTAATAATTTCAATGATGTTAACCATACAGAATCACAATCCATCATGCATCATTACTTCCCCCAAGTCATTTTATTAGCAATGCTTTTCCAACAGTAAA
Organism: Teleogryllus oceanicus; assembly: GCA_964035755.1. Taxonomy (NCBI): domain Eukaryota; kingdom Metazoa; phylum Arthropoda; class Insecta; order Orthoptera; family Gryllidae; genus Teleogryllus; species Teleogryllus oceanicus. Next base: position 24,566,818 of record CAXIVR010000008.1, read on the forward strand.
AACACCACACCCGCACACACCTGTTTAAAGCTTCAGAAAGTCCAACTACCTAACTACAAAACTTATCTACAAGTTCCACTACTAACACTAAACCTTATGCAGAAACTCTTCAGGGTTGTAGCAACTTCACCCATCAAAAATGTATCCCCAATATACATTAAAATTTCTTATTTTTTTAATAGATTTTATATTAAATGAGAAATTAAAATTAAGACTGAACAAACGTACTCTATCATTACTTTTTTTTTCATTTCACATAGTTATCACTTCTAAAAGTTCTCTTATGCATATTATTAAATGTTCAAAAAAGGAAACCCCTTAACTTACCAATAATGAAATGAAAAGTGGTCCAAAAATTTCCAATTTTTAATTTTTATTATTATTATTATTATTATTATTATTATTATTATTATTATTATTATTATTATTATTATTATTATTATTATTAATGTTATTTTTAATGTTATTAATGTTAAAAACACAAGTATTCTCTGGCTTTCAAATTTTTGGAAAAATTAAAACCCCGAGTATACTCAGGCTTTTATGTTAAGTGGTTAACTAAACAAAGTTTAAAACACTAAACCATAACACTAATAGCTCACACAAGGATTACATTTTGGAGGAATAGATTTTGAAGTCGTAGGCTTCCGTGGCCAGAGTCATGTAAATGATCGTGGCTGTTCGGATGATGTCGCATCAAAGGCTGTGTTGCTGACGTTTCGAGCATCTTTCAATTATCTTCCGCAGGGCTGGTCTGCAGATGTCAGCAACACAGCCTTTGACGTAGCATCACCTGGACAGCTGAGATCATTTACAGGAATAGATTTTTATTACATGTAATAATTTAATTGAAGCTTAAAAATATTATTTACACAAATCCAGATAACAAATATAAGATTTTAAACGATTTCTCATGAAGTTTTATACTGAAAGCTAAAAGTCAGAAATATAACAAACCAATATTTGGAGCAATAATAAAAAATACACAATCAACCGATTGTATAATTATGTTATGTAATTTATTGTATTACATTATCTGATACAACTTGTTATCCCAACTATATTTAAATCTTACCTTAACTTTTACTGCTTTTCAACCATTTCATATTTTTTTTTTTTAAGTTTTCAAATTTCCATTTCACAAATTCTGCAAACCATCATACAGGTGTGCTAACTATGTACATTCATCCTTTAACATTTTAGTGCACAAATTTTATCGGAGGTTACAGAATGCCTCTGGTACTCTTACCTGAACACAGTTTTTCACTATTACATTGCAAAAACAATGCATCACACAATCTATAAGCTATTTTTACAAAACTTCAAAACTGCAATTTAAAATAAATAAGACGCATAATGGAAGTTGATTACATTGACTCACTCATTATACTGAGATTATCGTACCATAGATGAAGGTTGGACAAGAAAGAAATGTTTGCTCTTATTATCATTGGAAATGGGAGGTCAGGGGAATAACATGTAAAACATAAACATGATTATGTGTACAATAAACAGAAATGAGAGAGAGGGAGGGAGGTACGCATGTGCGCGCGAGAGCGAGCGCGTGCGAGAGAGAGCGCGAGACAGAGATATGTGTGTGTGTATGAGAGAGTCGGAGGTGTGCGTGCGAGAGAGACGGAGGTGTGCGTGCGAGAGAGACGGAGGTGTGTGTGCGAGAGAGACGGAGGTGTGTGTGCGAGAGAGACGGAGGTGTGTGGGGAGAGAAAGAGGAGTGAGTGAAAGAGGGAGAAATAAAGGGAAACCAAAGGACCCATAAAAACTTTGCCATAAAGAATATTGTTCTGATGGTTTTTAAGGCAGATAATTTTTAAAATTGTCTCCAAAATGTCAAAGAATTCTAAAGATTCTAGTATATTCCCTTACTACTTTACCCACTGACTTTTTACAGCTATTAAAATTGGCACCCTGGAATTTAGGCATAAATGGCAATCAAACTTGAAAGGGAAAGAACCCTTTTTTTGTGAGGCAATCTTCTCAAAAAGTCAGAATGTAAAATAATTTATTAATCTCTTACATATTCAAATACTCCATAGAATGCCTTAAAAAAGAATATCCAATTCCATTAATTACACATACCTCCTCATAGCTTTTGTATTATTTTGCTCTTCGGAGAGAGCCATTTCTGCCAGATTCAGAGCTTCTTTTGATTCTTGTAATTCTTTTGAAATTTTTTCCATTTTATCCATTAATTCTTTTCTTCTTTAGCAGTTTCTTTAACTTCTGTACAAAAAGAATAATTATGTTGAACTTCTATGTATTATGTAATTACATGGTACTACTAATCTTTTGTGCTAACAAAAGTAGGAACACAATCAATAAACCAAGCATTTGAGAGAAGAAAAAGTGGAAAGTATAACAATAAAGGAGAGGAAAACAAATTTCAAATTATGAAAATTACTTATTTGTAGACTCAAGATATGAAAAAGCACACAGAGAAAATATGAGGACTAACCAGCCTGTAAAATGCTGATCTCTTTTTCCATTGCATCTTGATTACTGCATATTGATGTTGCCTTTAAATGACATAATTCATCCTCAAGCAATTTGCTAGCTTCTTCTTGATTCTGTAAATATTCACAGAATGGAAAAACTAAGAGAACTTGATACATGAATATTAAAAGTTAATTACAAGTAAATTAATTAAAACTAAAGAGTATGACTGAAAATAATGCTAGAATGTACATGAGTAAAACAATAAAATGTTTTGGATTAAAGAAGATGCCGCAGCAGAAATGAACAAGATAGAACAAGGAACAAGAAATCATATCAAAAAGGAGAACTGTAATTAATTATACAAAAAATACCAAAAATAGAAAATAGTAGATTTCATGGAATTCACACAGAACTTGTAAAATTTATTTGCAAATATTTTAAGAAACCCCAAGAAGACCCATCGACCCAGTTAGCCGGATATTAATTTAATGGAAATAGCAGTTGAAGAGTAATTTTAATAATTGAATTAACGTAATCTTACCTGGCGCCCATATTCTTTTATAAATTTGGAACGGGTTACGTTGAATTAATATTAGAAGGGCAGAGGAAATATTACATATACATACACATATATACATACACATACATATATACATACACATACATATATACATACACATACATATATACATATATATATATATATATATATATATATATATATATATATATATATATATATATATAAAATAAAAAACAAGGATATTAAGAATGGCAAGTTTAAATTGTCTTCAAAAGTGTTCAATTTCGCATGGAATGTTCTGACAATAAATTAACATAAAAAGATACTATAATTAGAATACAGATCTTGGAGAAATGAAATGAATTAAGCAACTTTTTTGTCCTTGGCAAGCTGTCAAGGAGGCAACAGAATATCTTCAATATTACTTGACTGAAGTCCATTAACTTGATGTCAATAAAGAGATCCTTGTCAATATGGTAGAAATGATTGATTATGATGTGAAATTATTAAAATATACAAAAATAATTTTAAACTGATTTCAAACGAAAGGTATTTTAACTAGAGTGCAATTTCACATCAACTTTCTCCTTTCACGAATGGAAAATTGTCCTAGTTATTACTTCCTGCTTACATGAATTTCATTTTGGTGACAACAATAAGTTTCAACTGAAAAATAATGTACAAAAATCTTAACTCAAATTATAAAAACAAATTTATTTATTCCCCCTCCCCTCACCATTTATTACATAAATACCGTGCCATTGTTTAGGAATTAGTACAAAATTTCAAATTTCTCACAATTTTTTATTATACATGGATGGTTCAACAGAAAAGAGACGTTTAAGCCTCCACCTCCTAACATTTGAATGTTAATTTCCCAAAAATTGAGAGAATTTCCTAAAAATGATATGAACAAATAATACATAAAAGAAATGAATGAATGTTACATACCAAGCAATTAAAAAGTTTCTCTGCAAAGGCCAAATGGTTTAACAATAAACAACACAGAAAACTGACTTTGCTCATAAACTACCATAACCCAATGTTTCTCTGGATCCAAGGCTGTAATTACAAAAAATAGGAATACCTTAAATTTTTCTTCATATTTTTTCAGCTGATCTTCATGACTGGCAACAAGCAATTCTAAAGCTTTCACTTCACTAGAATTTGGTGACTTCGGAAGACTCCTCAATGTTTCGTTTTCTTTTTGAAGTTTCTTTATTTCACTTTCTAACTGAACAATCTTGAATTTATACTCATCTCTTGCCTACAAATGAAATAGAAAATACTATAGTAATTAAAATCAGTTTTGTTCTAGACATAAAAGAAGTACTTATGTAATGTAACATCTTAACAAATTAAAAGGATACCATGCAACACCCAAGGCAATCAATCAATTTGAAAATTTAAATTCGTCATTGCTTTTGCTCCAAAATAAAAAATTAAAACAACAGATTTTCATTCACAATTACATTATTATTATCTTTGTTTTTCTTGCTATTAGTGTTATTTCATTTTTGTTAAAAAATGAGACTAGTAAGTTTCGACAGAAAAAGTGAGGAAAGCAAGTATAGTAAGAAAAGGTCTTAACAAACAGAGAAAAGCGAGTTACTGAGAGGCCCAAGTTATAGAAGGGACCAAGACAGCCAGGAACAAAACTAAAGGGTCATGACATTGAAAAAAAACCTTTAATTAAAAATGTGCATGGACATAACAAGCAGTGCTGTTATGCCAAGCATGCCAAGAAATAGCTGTTAAGGCAATCCCTTCGTACAGTAATCTCTCTCTATATTAGGATTACAGTGAAATCTCAGTATAACAGACTTCAATATTACATACATTTCAGTTTTACGTACATAATTGAAATCTCCCTTTAAACTGCTTATGTTACAATATAAAGATATATTACTTTCACTTACAGAGAGTTATACATAAATTACATCATATCTACATTGTTTGTTTTTTAAACAGAATACCCATCAATTTTATCTTTCTCATGCTCTAAAGTTGATTGGATGTTACATTTAATCAGTGATAAGAGATACCTGACCTAAGCAAGTAACTACAGTAAAAAAAAAAGATAAACAAACAAGATTTTTTCTTCTTCACAGCATCTATAAAGAAAGAGTGGCACTATAAAAGATGCACAATTTCTGACACTTTCGACAGCAACAGAACCTTGAAATAATAAAATTATTGAAAATGTTGGTTGACATTACCTTCTTTTATGGTACTGTCTCAAAGACATTGTTGTATCTCTGACTACATCATAAGAAAATAATGACGATGAGGAGTAGGAGGAAAAAGTAACATGTGCCAGGAAAGTCACACTGCACTGTGTTGTATCACAGACTTTTATGAACAATTGCATTTACGTTTGTGGCAACCAGATCACTGGGAAACGAGTAAAGGGAACAATACTTCCAACATCTATTATGATTGTGAGGAATATGCAATTTATGTTCTGATTTTTTACAAGCTGCAATTCATGCTACCCACATAATTTCCATTGCTAGAACTCTCACTCCCACTGGTTCCACTGCTGAGAGATTTTCCTGGCACACTGCAAGAGAACAAATTGTGTCTTCAAGAACGGCAGTGAACAACTTTCGAGCAGTTAAAAATTTGTGTCCAGAAAAATATAAAGTTGAGTCAGTTATCAAATTATTATTTGAGGTAGAACAGTTTGTGGAAAGCAACTTTCACAAAACTATGAAAAACTTCCATCAGAGAATATTTTAATGAGCGATATCCATTTCTTCCACAATTTTTGTTTATTAGGCAAACTATTTAATATATTGAGATATACAAAATTTTCCCTAATTAATATCCGCCAAAGATCTTAGCGTCCGGCTTGCTGGGTCAATGGGTCACGATATATTATAATCCTTATTACTTTTATAATGGATTATAGGATCCGCCGACTATACAGCGCAGCTGGGAATCTGAAATAGAATGATTCTATTCCTAGTTCATTTCTGTTTGGATTGACTAAATGAAAGATCACTTTCTTTTCTAAAGAACAAAATTTAACAAAGTTTATTTTTACCTTTTTTAGCAAACAATTTAGTGGGTTTAATAAAATGATTTGATGTTAGGCCTTTGATCAAGATTTCTTTGAATTTACAATTTTATACCGCGGTTAACTTATCTATTCTTCGTTGATGTCCCTCGTAGACTTCTCAGTCGAAATATCTTCGAGCTTGCCGTAGTCCAAAGTTCCAAGAAATCCTCTTCTGCCCCTATCCAAGCTGGTCTCAAACTATCAAAATTATCAGTCCCGACACGCCCTATGACATAGTCCCGAACTCGATTACCACTCCGACAAAGTTCCAATTTATACATTAATATTACTTCACATGAAAATATCTGCAATATCATTCACTGTCCTTAAAATTTCACTGATAACCCAATTCTGATTATCTAGATTATACTGCTCCTCTCACGAACCTACGATCAGTTCAGAAGCGCGATGCGGTCAGAATGAAATCTTCCTGCATGATTCACCCTGAAGACTTCGTATTAAACTACCTTCCTTTTTTTCATAACATTTGACCGTCCTTCTTTCACCCAGCCAATCCATACGTTCGTTATATTTTGGTGTAGCCGACCTTTCGATCATCTAAACTTCTTCACCCAATCCCAAATTTTCTACTTTCAGCATCCAGACAACTCTTAATGCATTTACAAAAACCAAAAACTACATTGTTTATTCACGGTCATTGCTAAGCTCTAGCTCTCGTGATATTTCGTAATGCATGTTCCACCATATAGTCTACAAATAAATGTTAGTTTATTTTCATGTGACATATCGGTATATCACAATATATTATTTATTTATTTAGTACCAGCAGCAGCAATTTGGCTTTTCTCACTGACTTCATACAAAAATTGCTCATGTTTAATATGAATCTACAAATGTATCACATAATACCTCGTGTAGCATACTTCATATAATATAACTTTAGCAATAAAACAAAACCAGTGACTATTGTATCAATAGTTAATAGACATGTATCCTGCATATCTTGTAAGGCTGATGGCTGATATAAAAGAAACGTGTAGCTCCGTCAACACTCTGGCAATCCATTCCATAAGTTCACAACTCAGTTACTCAAAACGTGGTAAGATCCTCGCCATCTCTCAGTGCAACTTCAAGGGATGACCCTAAGGTGACGATCTGGACTTCTCTCAAAGAAATTTGTGAGGACCCTTTCATCATATCCTCTATTCATAATCTTAATCTGATCCTCGATTAGATGTCTTTGTTGTCCCCTCTGCTTCAGAGTTGTCCGTTCGACTGCCCAACATCTCTCCTCATACAATCTGTTCCGTACATTGATAGCAGACTTGCTCATTTGCTTCTGCACTTTCTCCAAGGCCTCAATGTCTTCTTTTATTGTAAGGGAACCATACTGAACTGGAATATTCCATGATTGGCCTGATATATGACACATACAGTTGCCTTGTCGATTTAATTCTCAGGAACACTTTCCTCACCTTACCCACTGTGCTGGTCAGGCTGACAGGACAGTAGTTATTGGGCAGTTGTTTGTTCCCTTTTTAAAAAATAAGGGTGACAACAGCCGACTTCCACTGTCGCAAGACCTTGCGTACATCCAGTGACTAAAGATTTTTGTCACAGGAGCGACCTACTTAGACCTAATTAGTTAAAATTGTGTTTTCAATATAAAGTTTCCAGAATAATGTATAAATAACATGATTTTATGATGTACTTTATACTGAGATTTCCTATATATTTCAAAAGTCCTTTTAAATGAATGTTAATGTTCTAATTTACAATTGTCTTTTTTCATAATTTTTGTTTATTGGGCAAACCATTTAAAATAAATTAGTGAAAATTGTGTTTTCAATTTTGAGTCACGGAAATTTTGTTCCAGGACATAATTGGCCACCCTGAATGGGAAAAGTCCAATATGAGCCTTGTTAATAAATTTGAGCAATTATGAAAGGGAGGGACCTGAAAATTTTAGTTACTTCCTTTTAATATTACATCTACTAAATGTGAATTATCGCAAGGAATCATCATTTTTCTTTTAATAATTATATAATATTAATAATGAATTTCTTGTTGCTTTCCTTACATTTATTTTTTATTTCAAAACCATCAACTAAAATACAATTGTAGTTCAGAGATTGTCTCATTGTTATGCAAGTTATGCATTATTCATGCAGAAACCTCATTTTGTTTGATCAAAATTGGTTGTTGGACTTTCTTTACACAACTAATGGAGCTATACCAGCACAGTTTCTCACATTATTTGTAAAATTGCATTTTTCGAAAACAAGACCTCTGCCTTTCTTATAAGCATTTGTTATTTTAATCATTCCAAATATTTGGAGTCATTTGGATTAACTTCAAGCAGAAATTGTGCCAAAACTACTCGTTTAATTGATTCATGAATCACGGAACTGATGGTTAGTTTCATTATTGTAATCACTTCCTTTGAAGTTGGTGTTTTTCTCCTACTGGGTGGTAAGATTTGGCGATGATCTACACATAGGTTGGCAGGTATCTCCCCTCAGTACTGCGCTACCCTAGCCAAAACAAGATCTAAATCCCCAACTGGCCTCCCAATGTGTGTAGGTAGTGTAGTTCATGCAAGTGTAATAGTAAGTAAGAGAAAAGAGTTCAAAAGGAAGATATTGTGTGTAATCCATGGCCTGTTTGATAGAATACTACTCCAATGTTCACGTGGTATTAAGCAGAGAAACTATGGAAAACTACCAGCCAGTAGAATTCTCTTCCAGATATAAGCGGAATTCAACCCAGCCAACTAGCTAGTGTCGAAAATCTACCAGTCGGGACTTAAACCCTAGCATCTCCTGATCAGTCAATGGCAATGCTGGCTCTACGCTAAATTTAGCTGGCAAGTAGTAAATTGATATTTGGAGAAATTTTCTTTAAAAATGAATTAAAATATTGTGGTTCCTTTGAAAGATAATTTAGGTGATTCTTCTTTCCTAAATGTGTTCTTACAAAGATGAATGTAACGAGAAAGAATGCCTGCCCAAGGACAGATCAGTTCTTTGTACTCTTTTACACAGAATTAAGTTTGTATTATACAGTAAAACTTGCTTTTACGTCCTCAAATTACGCTTTCCTGGCATTTACAACATTTTTTATCAGTTTTTGTATATTCATAATGTTATGAATACTCCGCTTATACTATTAAAATGGTGCAATATTATACTGAGTTACGAAATGTTGCTAGAAGATTTAATTACAGTAAAAGTTGTTATTGAGCAGCTAGGCCTATACAAATTTTCATTTCACAACATTACAGAGGTCTTTAAAAAGGTAGAGAAAATGACCATCACCTATCGCTGATGATGACAGCTGCATCAATACCTGAGCATATGAGTCAGTAAATAGGCATGGTAGGTAAATATCGTTTCTTTCGATTACACATTAAAAGCTAGAAAACAAGCTTTATCTCAACTTCCATTGTAGCATCTTGCCTGAGCTGCGAGCACAATGCAAATCGCCAAGCTCACTCGTGAGCCGTTTCGTGTACAATAGTGTTAATCTACGACATGCATTGACGCAGCTGATGTAATCAGTTAGGTGACTAAACGCAACAGTCACGTGACACAGGCCTGAGAGAGGTACTCTCATGATCATTTGTTTATTTTACATCATCCTCCTTCACAATTTCACACTTTCTCATTCTAGAATAAATGTTATTTTTCTCCTTTTGCCATACGTTTTTAACTGTGAATTCGTTTCATGAACTCTCTTTTTATTATTTCATAAGGAGTTGTCCATACATTATGTAACGCTAAAGATGGGGGTAGGGGGTTTGAGGAGGCATTACACTGTGTTATATAGGAGTAGGGGTGTGTTAGAGTAGTGTTATGTAAAGTGGATTTTTTTATTATTTTCAATATTTGCAAAATAATTACTTTTATTCAGCGTCTTACTAAAATATTAAGATATTTACAAATTAAATTACAATTTAAATAAATTAAGGAAATTTTTATATAATTATTTTTTTCATTGACGATATATTATCTTAAATTACAAAGAAAATATTGAATTAAATATAATAAAAAAATATTAAATTGGCACAATTTGGTGGTCACATTGGTCTCCTTCATGCATCATCTATGACAGCAGGTGCACAATTTGTGAGAAATGGTCTTGCCTATGCATTCCTTCTTCACTCAAACTAAAACACACACACACACACACAGACACACACACACACACACACAACACACACACACACACAGACACACACACACACACACACACACACACACACACAGAAGACACAGACACACACACTCTCTCTCTCCCTCTCTCTCCCCCTCCCCCTCTCTCTCTCCTTACAGTAAATGGGAGGTGTCACAAGAGTTATGTAATTATTTAGAATTGGAAGAAGGGGTGGGAGTGTGTGATACAGGTGCATTACAGGGGAAGAGAGGGTATTCTAAATACTCCAAATTTGCATTACATAATTTATGGACAGTCCCTTAATAATAAAATTAATTTAAAGAATTACTTTTTGGAATCGTTAAGAACTACTGAAAACAAACATTTTATTGAGTTTAGGGAAAATGTAGACTTCACATTTTTCTTACAGAAGAAATACCAATTTCCACCCTTCATCCAACAATGAGTACATTGTTGCACCATCAAAGGTTACCAGCAGTGGATTGCGGGCACTCATGAAAATGTTGTTGCAACATTTAAAATTCACTATGCTTCAGTGTGAATAAGCCTTTGATTTCCGATGTCGTACATTTTGTTCAGATTTCTGTTTGACCCTTTTAATATAGTTCATTATGTATCTAATGCAGCATATTAAAGCATATTGTGATCTTTATTGATTGCATATATCTAAATACATTATACTGTACTCATAGTTTCAAAGAAAAAAATCATTTCCCCTTATTTACACTTCCTGCAACTAACACCATTTTTTCTAGGGTCCCTTGAAAAGTGTAAAAGGGAGGTTATACTGTATGTATTATTTATTGACGTTGTTTGATGTTCATTGTACCAGTTCAATAATAACAACTAGAATCAATGACCCAGCAATTTATTTGCTTTTCCATTATATTTTGAGTTTGTTTTCTAACATTTTTTTCCCAATTCTCCAACCATTAAGATTTTTTGTTTTATTTTCTTCAAAACGAAAAGCATTTTTCTTACTCTGCATACCAACAGAACAAAATGTATCATCTCAATGAGATCTGGAATTATTCACTAACTTCATATGTAAGCAAAACAAAACATTAACACCCTTTTTCATGAAAAATATTTCAAATGGAGTATTACTTACATTAATCAATATTGAGAAGTTGGCATTCAACACATTCACATCTTCATGTGATGCAACATTATTGCAACCTATTTATTATTGATGGACGACAAAGTATTTTGAAGTTCAGAGCACATGATACCAATAAAGCATGATAACACGAAAAGGCATACGTGTTGGTTGGTTGGTTGGTTGGTTGGTTGATTGATTCATTGTTGCTAGTCCAAGGATTTTTTGTAGGAATTAGTAGTATATAATTCTGAGATGTGATACTACACAGGTTTATTCTCTTCTTATTGTATGCAATTCTGTCACCAGCACACAATGGACTACTTGATTGTTCCTGAAATTTCACACAAACCAACTCCTCCTTAACCCTTCATTCAGAAATGTTTTCTGTTCGAAGGTAAATTAACTTTTCAAGATAACACGTTTAGATAATTAGAAATGGCAATTAGGAGGGCCAGAACTCCAAAAAATACATCTGCTAAACTTTCAGACAATGACATTTTTTAGCACATTAAGTAATAATTACTTCTAAATCAATATACTTTAAACATTTTAAAAAACTGATGTTTTTGCTTATTACTTTATTGTGCAAGAAAAGAGGCAAGATACGCTTTAAGAAGTTAGTCACTTGTTCTTATCAATGGATTAGACAGTACCTAAAAAACTACTCCTTTGCTGACAGAACTTGTGCATCCCAATTATCTAGTGACTTAATAAATGCAAATATATTACACAATGTGCAAAGTGAAATAAAAAGGGCATTGTTTTCAAATTTGAAAACTTCACAAACAAATTAAGCATAAACTCTCAAGATACATCGTTTCCTTCCAAAATTGAACATTTTGAACAATTAATTTGAAAAAATAAGACCATAATTTCTGCAATTTTTACTGAGATATTTTTGTGAAAGTAAATCAGTTACAGTTCTAATTAAAATAAACAAAGAATGAAGACAGCATCAGTCCTCTTTCTAAAACTAAAATTTCTTAAGAACAGGAAAAATTAGATTAGTTTTCACTTAGTTTGTAAACATCGGCCTCATTTTACATAATTAAGCCTTAGACTGCCATGTGTATCAAATTCATACAGATTCTTTCTCCCAGATGAAGCTATGAGCACAATTCTGATGCACACACTGTGGCCTTGTTGGAGGTCCATGTATAGTCTTAATACAAGTTTTCTGCTTTCCTAACATGAAGAATCGACCTTGGTTGGCCTCTGAGTCCTTCCTTATTGTAGTTAATTTGAATTTTTATCAATAGATTACAGTAATCTGTTGTAAAGTTATGTTATTTAAAAAAGCAAAAAATACAGGCATGGTTTGGCAGTGCAATTATGAGGTTAACATATGTGGCAGCCAAAGGGTTAAGAATATTTCTAAAATTTTGTACTACCAATAGATTCTACTGTGTGAAATAATTGTATATTTCACAACTGAAAAATACAATTTCGTTTCATTCAATCCAAAAGTACACACACACACACACACACACACACACATGAGGCTATCGCTCACAAAGTATAACATGCAATTCAAACAAGTATATTTCAATAATAAACCTTTAAAACACAAAGAATATTTATAATACCAATGTTTTAACAACATTCATTCAACTCTTCATTAAGAACTTCAAAACAAAAAAAGCAATGTCAATATTTCAACATTATTCGTAGATATAATTGTTGTGTATATAACAAAATAGTAATAACAGTAAGACTTCAGTCATTTAAAAAATAACCAATTGACATCAATGGTTAGGTAAATAAATGTATAGAAAAGGTCAATAAAATTACAGAAATACAACTTTTGGCAAGTTCTCTTACTGCATAAATTCAATACTTTAAAAATTCTATTCTCGAGCTTTTGTTCTCTGATCCAATGTAAACTTTGCAAATTTATAAATATTACTTTCAGATTTATTTATCTCCTCCATGGAACGCTTTCCTAAAGACAAATCGACTAGTCTTTTTGCCCTTGAACTAACACGAGGAATCTGAAAGAAAATGAACAATCTTTGTACTTATTAAAATTTATTCCAGAAGAAAAGAACATGAACTTCTCTTATTTTTTTTTTATGCAATCATGTCAGGGTGGCCAACAATTTCGTTGATAGAAATGCCTTAATTTTTCTAAAACTTTTTCTATTATTTTAGTCAAATATTTTCAGTTTTCAATTGGCTTATTATTTATTATTTTTTTTCTTTTGGATATATTTTTCAAACCAATGGACAAAATTACTTTAAGAATGGTACACCAATATCTATTGAATATCATTTTTAAGACTGATTTCACAAGCTGTGGGAAAAAGAATGTATAATCTCTTGAATGATGGTTATGAAACAAAGGCACTGAAAATTCCCAGTTTCACAGTGATTAATATGTTGAAAATAGTCACAAGGCAGTAGCACTTTATTTTTTTCTTACTTAGGGGAAATGAAAATTATTAATTTCACTTGTTTTATGTTTTTAAGGACACAATTTCCTGAATCATCTACACATATGTAGTGAAAATAATTAATGCATGCTCGCTTCTTTCTCTAGTAGAGAAAACATTTTTATCCAAGTCAAAATACAGACAAAAAGCAAGTTTGCAAGTAAAATACAACTTATTTTCCACTTACTGCAAAAATCATTACATACAACTTATCTTAAAAGTGACAAATGCAGAGTATGATGTAATTTGATTTATTTAGTGAAAAACCAGTAAAAAATACATATTTGTATTTTTATATAGTAGTACACAGTAGTATAGTAGTACACGCAGTTATATAGTAGCACATGCAGTAGTTTAGATAGTTATTTGACAATCCAGTCTCACCGAGTCGATAGATTTTTAATGTACTATCACAAAAGTCCTCCAGAATTTTTGCAGAGAGAAGTTTTGCAGAAGACAAAAACCTGTTGCAAATTTTATTTTATTTATCTGAATGAAGAATTACAGAAAAACTATACAAGAATATCCATCATTCAACATGCCAGAGATAAATCGTACATTATTTTCGTCCTGATGCTTTATTTGTCCATTCGTCAGAGCAATGATTGAGGTAAAGGAGGCGAGAAGCCTGGATTTTATAGACCTATTTACCCGAATATAACTAGTCTGAATACAACATAACCCCCTTGTTTTGTAGAGCCCTCCTGAGAAGTTTTAGAATTTTTAACTAATTCTTACAATTTAGTTCAGGAGTGCCCAACTTGCAAGACCTCAAGGGTCACAACTAAAACCTTTAATATGAATGCAGACCATATTTACAGAACTTGGGCAATCCACACCCAACATCCTCGTATTGTCGATTTCGGCAGTTTGCCCAGTCGCTCTGAAAGGGAGGAAGGAACATTTTTCTTTCTATTGTGCATGTCAGGCCATACCATACACATTGGGATGATTTTGTAATTCTGAATTTAGTAAAAAAAGTACGTAAATCTAAATTTAAACTATTTTTATGGTATGAGAGTTTTGACCCAATGCAGTGTGTGCTAAGCACAGAATGTTCTCATACAATACACAAGCAACGGACTCTCACTTATAACTAAAAATCTTCTGCAGGCAACCTGCAGACAATCCTGATTTAGTTCAAATAAAATTTCAAATTGTCTAATGGACTAGAAAATTGTAGGAGACAATGATAAATATTAGTGCCTGAGCTGTTGCGATTTTCTTCACTTTTCTTTAATCATCATAAACATGATTTTTCTCACTATCCTCTTCATTTTCACATCTATCATGTTTTTTCTTTTCGTCCTCTCAGAGTGGCATCCTCCGACATTTTAGGGCTACCATAAAATTTTGTCTGTTGAATTCACATTCATCTTTCATTTGATGTCACCTAATAACACTCACTTGTGTTACCAGATTTTTCTTCTTGTCCCACTCTTGTTCATGGCCTTCGATTCCATGGCATTTCTTTCACATTTTTTAACTTAAAATTTGCATCATTTAATTTTCGTGTGACAGTTGTGAACTGCGAACTCCAAGATTTCTATTCCCCTGTTTTGCTGATAACATGGAAGATTGTTCCAAGATTGGAAAGTTTTTGCTGAAGAAATGTTTTCAGTGGTTGGAAGAAGAATGCTTACATAAATAAATTTTTCTTTATTTCCATTTCTTGCAGAACACATTCAGATTCACATTGGTGGACGTCGAACAGAGAATCCGCACGACCTCTTCGATCAGCACCTTGTGTAACAAAATCCCGGCAACGATTTTTAATCATATTCAAGTCACATTTAACTTTATGGCAATGTCATTCGTGTAAGATTCTTTCTCTACCAGCTCTTTCGAAAACATTGGTCTAAATAGTCAAAAATCAAGGTGGTCATGAAAATAAGTTGCTACCCGTAACAGGTTTTTATAATAACGGAGTAATAACTTACTATTGATATGCATGACTTTTTATCACAGCTTATCATTACATCAACATTTAAGAGTTCCATGACAAGGAAAGGCAATGTAAAAACAAATCTTATCCGGGTAAGTCTTAAAAAATTAAATTTAGACTTTTTTGTGACCGTCAAAATGAATACTTAATCTGTGTGGTAACATACATTTCTCTCATGCATGAACAATGTAAAAAAAAGAAAAAAAAGAAGAAAAAAAAGAAAAAATTATTATTTCAAATAAATGCATGACATTTTTCAAACAATGTTCTGGGTGATATGCCACATCATTTTCAATGTTTTACACACTAGCACAAATAATTCTCTGTACACACTATGGATTTATCCTAAATTTATAAAGCAAAAGGTAAGTTCCCTGACAATACCGCATTTTTTTCCACGAAACTAAATTCCTAGGCATCCCCCAACCTGTTGACCACTCTGCTTTTAGATTGCATCATCATTAAATTAAACTAAATAAAGTTCAAGGCATCAACCCATTCAAGAGTAGGAAGTCTCAACCAAAGTATAGAAGATTTAATTCCCTTTCTGACATTTAAGCCAAAAATTTAACAAGAAGTTAATTTCATGTATAATGAAGTTCACTTCTGGAATGAAAAATTTAAAACTTCAAAGCACTGAGTCTTATCACTTACCTCACAAACCAAATGCAGTTTATTATTGTTTTCTGCATCTTCCAATTCTTTGATATTTAATCTCTCCTGCTGTTCAGATAACTTTTTATTGGATATATCCAATTTTGCCTCCAAGTCTTCAATTTTAATATCCTGAAATGTCAAACAAATCATTAAAGCAAGCCATTACTAATACTATTATTATCATTAGTAATTGTGATTATCATTATGGTTACCATTATGATTATCAATAAAACAATGTAGGCTTTCATGGCCGGAGTTGTAGTCAAAGATTTTGTGAAGCTGGTCATGGAAAACATATTTCCAGACGTCTGGAAATATGTTTTCCAATGGACCACGGCCCTTCAGCCCGGAAGAAATCTTTGATTATGATTATCGTTATTTAAATCACTTGTTACGTAACTGCAAATTCGTACATTGTTTCATACATCATGGTAACAATTTTTATTTTCCAAAAATGGGTGAACCTAAAAAATTTGACATCACAACCTGGTAACGCTGGCTCTAGGTGGTATGTTATTGTACTGTTCTGGACATTATCTAGTCACATACTCAATCGCATCTACAGGGTATGATTAATGCAAGTTATAACTTATGGTAGTTGTACATCCGGAGATCCACCCGACCCAACTTTACATTCCTAAAGTGAAGTCATCACATCAAACACACTGCACCACCACACAAAGCAAGGTAGCCACAAGATTAAATGAAAATGTTTTTCTGCCATTACACTAAAATTTCACTTATGTTTCTCAGGGGACTGAAGGGAAAAAATGTGTAAATGAGAAAAATACATAACTGAAATTTATTATTATGAGCAAAAAAAAAAACTTCAAGGTTTTTGCACAATAGTTTTACCAGTTCTTTAGCAATATCTACTCTTCTTTATTGCCACTCTCCAAAACTACTTAAAATTTTTATTTTATCTGTTACTGAAAGGAGTTGCCATTTCCTACCACTCTTTTTCGTTAGAATGGACATGCAATGGGGACCTTGTGTGACTCCGTTTCACTGCAGAGCCGAAGGCGTATCCTCCGTGGGCCACAACTGGCGGCGGCGAACCACAGCAGGTTGCTTCGTTTCAAGCTTGTGGTCAGAGCACGGTGTTCTATGTGGGGAGCCCATGACTGCCACAGCCCAAAAGTCTGCCAACACCCACCATGTCATGCAGAAAAGCGAGCAGTTTCATTATCTGCTTGTGCCATGTCACTACCAAAACAGGGTGGCCACCGATCTGGTTATTTAGAATTCACAGTTTTTCCCCGGTTTTCCAGGTTCTTCTTCGCACATTACAAAACTTTTTTCTGCGCATTTTCTAACTGAACTACATTGCTCACACACTTTTTTCTCACAATGCAGTAGTCGAGTATATAATTTTGTACAAAAATGAGCATTAAAGAAATCTCTGATTATTTCTATGAAATGTATTTTACTATTCAGTCCTGAAATGTTTTTGAAAGTATTTTTTCAGCCGGAAAGTCGACTGATGCCAATACAGGATTTGAAGTGTTGCATTCCTTTTATAGTTTACCGTGAACAATTTTCAACAAGCACGAAAGAAGTTTTTTCAAGATGGCTGCTGTCGACAGTACTAAACCTCACGAATTTACAGAATAACTGTAGATTACCTGATGTACATATTCTATTTTCAAGATTACTTAAAAAGATGCTGATTTTCTTCTGATTAGGAAAATGGAAAAGTACGCTTCATAAAAGATTTCCATATTTAATAATACTTCGGAATTAATTAATCTTCATATTTGATTGTATTATCCCAGATTTCTTAATTTATGGAATTTTGAAAATCACATAATCGACTTTGCAATAAAACAATTTTAAAAGTATGTCCAATAATAGTATTTAGGATCATAACAGTTTTCACATCAATTTAATTTAATTTACAAGATATCCAGTTATGTTCTTCAAAACAAGGATTTTTTTCATACTTAACACAGTTTCTCTGAAAAGATAAAATTTAATTTAATCTTATCTGTTTTAATTATGTTTGATTTTTAAAATATTGAAATGTTTTCATGCTTTCAAATTTCTATCTAGTCTAGCTTAACATTAAATTAGGACTTTACCAATTGATTTAATGAATGCATAGATGTAGGCTGTAAATATGAACGAAGACAATGGTCGTTTAAATCGAGCACGTCAAATCGCGCCAGCACGAGCTACTTGCCCGCCTGGGGTGCCCAGCACTCATACAGCCACGGTCAACTTCCTGTGACTCCATCCAGAAAAGGGAGTATATGCACAAGCTGGGGCAGCGCGAGAGGAGCTGAATAGTAGCTTTTAACAAAAATATCTCAGCCAGATTTGTCCTATCAAATAAATAACCGAGAATTGTGTTATGTTTATGCTCTTCACTACTTATTACTATTTCATGTTTATTTTCGTACTGAATTCTCCCTTATATCTAAGCTAAGAGACAAAAATTTATTTAAATGGCGAATTCTTTCCTTATTTTCGTTTTGTTATCGTCATGTTATCAAATCATTCAGTTATTTATTGTATTTAGCAATAGTGTGCAATAAATTAACAAGTTTTTAAGCCAACAATTATCGCTTACAGACGAACAGCCCTTATAACAGACAAGACTATTTGTCTGTTAAACCTTCTAACTCTAACGTCGAAAGTTCATGCTTAAGAATAAAGAGAACTTCAACAGAATTAAAAATAATAATACTATTGATTCATTTTTTGAAAAATTTTATACTCAATTGAGAATTTGAAATCTGACTGATATATTATTTCATTTTAATGGATACTTCTTCGCCTTAAAGAGAAAACTGGAATTAATGTAGATCAATTTGGGGCAATGACTGTCAGTTGACAGACGTCTCGTAAAGATTGTCATCTACCAGATATTCAGTGACATACCGCCACTCCCTTTCCCATACGCTTTCTTTTAACTCGCGCTAATTTCTCGAGAAACAATGCCCGCGAGCTCTGGTAAGCTTGTTACCTTGCCCGCGACCTTCACATGCCTGGTTTAAGAAGTTTTCTATTTGTTAATTGTAAGCTTGACTTAGTAAGTGACAACAATAAACGGAAATTTGACGATTTTTCACATGCTCGCCAGAATCGTTTGAACGTTATATGGTATTAAAGGGACTTTTATTATGAACGTGTAAAAGCGAAAAACTGAAATAAATTAGCATGAAAAGTATAGAAATTTACCTGGGACATACCAAAAAAACCTGTGAGGAATGTATAAACAGAGTTTCACTGCATATTTAGTACATTGTGCTCTATTCATATATATTTTAATGGCAGAGGTTAAAGTTTATACACATATCAAATTATACCTTAAATAATCAGTGACGAAATTACATTAATCACACATCTCCACATTTGAACATGTTATTATCTTTATCACAATTCGTAATTTGTTTCATCTAATTGCACTTAAGTTTCTTTTTCATCAAGAATTCATAGAATCCAGTTTCTCTTTTTAATGCAGTCTCGACCAACAGTCAATTTTTATTTTATTTTTTTATTTAAAAGAGTGAAGCATGCCTATGTAAAAATATTGAATTTTTGTTTAGCTCATAATATTAGTTTTCAGTTATGCTTATTTTTTACACTTGCATGTTTTTCAGGGGACTGAAGTTTTACTGTACATTTTCTCAAGGCAGCTAAGTGTCTTACACATATAACATTTTGTGATTATCACCACCATTTTGGCTGGTAACCCATCTCAAAATAACATTCTCAAAGGTACGCGTTGATTTGGCTGGCCTTAGACCAAGATGAAAGAAAGTACATTTATCTTGATTAAGAGGCATTTGCCAGTCTTGACCAATCATCTATTTCAGGGCTGTTCAAGTAGAGCGAATTGGGAGCGCGGAGCCATGTTGGCTACTGAGAGCATGGCCCTAGAGTCCCAAGTGTTGTGCGGCTTGTGATAATCTGTCACATTGCCCTGATAACTCCAGTCATGAAAACATGGAAGTCGATGTGAGCACTTCTCAGACCAGAGTGTCCACACCGACAATTTTCAATGCAGCATGGGAAGAAAACTGTCTTTATGCACATTATGGCAGCTATTCCAAATGTTTAAGTTTATAAAAAGTACTTAATCACATGAGAAGTTCAATTTGTAATGACATTATACAGTTAATCATGTTGCTGAATGTGGTAAGTGTGCTCCTGAATAAGACTGAAGAACGATATAAGGAATTTTTCAGTGCTCAGAAAACGTGTCACAAGATGCAAGTTTTAGATATGTTTTGATGTTTCTATATTGAGTAAAATAACACAGCGTAAATGAGGTTAATTTTATCTCCTACTGATACAACAACATGAGCATTTAGGAAAAGATGTTATTAAATAAACTATTTTCCATTATTTTTCAGAAGATATTCCTCAAACTGAATCATCATTACGAATCAGTTACAAGATTTCATTAATTTAAAACCTTAATTACTGTTCATTTAAAACTTTTTGGTTTAAAACTCTGAGGTTAATTGTGAAATGGTGTCTGATTCTTGTGGCAGAAGAACTGTGTCCACAGATGATTCAGTTTGAGTCTGTGTGTCTCTTTCTATCCGTTACATATCACAATCCAAAATGCTTACTGTGGCTCAACTGCACCGTGTTATCAGTTCCAAACCTAGAAGATAAATTGCAATAAAAATCTCTTAAAAAGTGTAACAAAAAAAAAAAACATTTTGCAAGTAGCTTCATTTTTGAACTTTTTAATTTCCTTTACTGTCAAGTATTTCCATTACTAGTTTATTTTCTTTTGATAAACTTCTTTGGATTCCCTTTTTTATTCAGCAGCATAATAAACTGAGTAATGTCGATTAAATTTCTTAATGTGATTGAAGACTTTTTGTAACTAAATATTTGACATAGTCGGAACAATTTGCAAAAAGATACTTTTCTTTCCATTGCAGTACTTTTCTACATTATTAATGTATTTGCGAAAGTATGAATTAAATTGATACCCATTAGCAGCTTAGGACATCATTAATACTTTGAATTAAAAGAAATTTTTAGAGTATATTTAAACTTTATGCTTGCACAGAGTTAAAACATTTTTACCTTTTACTGAAAAACTGAAATTACGTCAACGTTTAATACTTCAGAATGAACAAAAATCAAACCATTAAATTAGAAATTCTAACTACACACAAAACAACCAATTTACCCTGGAAGCCACCATCTTCTCAAGTTCTCCATTCCGTGCAGCAAAATCTTCATGCTCTTCAAAATGCTGATCATATTCTACCTTTGCATCTTCCAGCAGTTTGTTGAGTTTCTGAAATATAATTTAAATGCTTGATTCATACAACAATGAAGTTCCTCTGAAGACTTTGTCTTCCACTGAAATGTGAGACAACAGGCACCATTGACCAAACTCCACAGGAGAGGCAATAAAGCAAAGAAATAATATGCTAAATTCATGTAACTGCATAGGAAGAATGGCTATGTACATGTTTTGTTGTTCTACTTTGCACAACAAGAAAGATTACAGTAATAACAAAAATCCCCACCTCACAAGTAACACAATAAAACAAAATTAACATATGAACAGTAGGAGAAAATAACACAAGTCATGAAATGGTTCATTCTGAAGATCCGCTAGAACATTTAAAATATTTTCTTGCTATGAAATGAGCCCCTTAAGATAGTATGTTCATGCCAGTTGCTAATCAAATACTCTGCCATTTATTTCATTGATAGATTAACAATAGCTGCTTGTAAATGTTAATGAGACATTTACATAATTATTTATTAATTAAAAGGAAAATATGAGACTGGTTGCATCATAAAAAAAAATTGCGTAGTATTAAATTTAGTATCTCATATTATTTTTCCATTTTCATAAGTTGGCAATACCTAAAGAACGTTAGGATGACTTTGGCTCCTGTATTTTTATTTTTTTTTCCTTTTGCATTGAATGTAACTCCTCATTGTTTATACTGAAAGTAAACGATCATCAAATAGTTTGTGGCACTGCTCGATACAAAATTTTAAGTGGGCTTAGTTTCCAATCTTACCTGAAGAGAGTGACTGACAATAACAGGATTTCTTCCTACAACACAAGCCAGAACATCTGGTTGTGATGTATGTAGCAGTGCTTTTTCTTTAAAATTTCTCCTGAGAATGTCCAGTGAGGCATTTTACATTTCATATCATCCGATCCCCCCCCTCCCCCCAAACATACTATGAATTGCATAAAAGAAAAAGTGTAACTTCTTCAATAACTTAAAAAGCCCTATGCACATTTTCACTTTCTCGCACTGCCAACACACTGTAGAGAAAATTATTTAATGCTGAAGGGGGAAAACTGCGAATTAACTGTTAAACATAAATACTGTAAAGATCTCTCTGACATACTTGATAAAATAACCACTTTAGATGTCAACAGGGTATCATTTTGAAGAAGTCAAGTTTCATATTTTCACAAATTGTAAAGATTCTTTTTGAGAAATCATTATCTGAGGGACCATTTCCCATGAATAGAAGTCCTCATTTATAATTCCTATATTTAAGCCGTGAGAGACAGGAACAATGTAATTATCATCCAATCTCTACCATATGGAAACTTTTTGAATTGTGACTGACAAATTGGAAATATTGCTAAACCCTTATCTACCACTTAGACAATTTGGATTTATAAGTAGATGGAACATTGAGCCAATCTTGCTTATTACACACAATACCTATGTGGCTCTTCAGTGTAATATCAACTGAGCAGTATTTATATCAATTTCAGCAAAGCTTTCGATCCAGTTAACCATCAATTACTTTTACAAAAATTAAAGACATTTGGCATATTCGATCCCCTTTTCTCATGGTTTACAAATTACCTTATAACTAGGGTTCAATTTGTACAATATAAGAATTGTATTTCGGATTGTTTCACTGATCTCTCAGGAGGGCCTCAAGGATCTCACCTGGGTCCACTTCTGTTTAACCCTTTTATTAACGATGTTCATTTAATTCTTAACAATGAATTTTTAATTTTTACAGATGACTTAAAACTGTTCAAAGTTGTACCTGGATTGGATGATACTACAATGTCGCAATGTGTTCTCAATCTTTTTTCGTGGATGGTGCTTTGATAATAACAAATTTAAATCCTGCAAACTGTAAATGCATTAGGTTCTCGTGGCCCAGAACACAGTACAGTATGATTATGAACTTGATTCTGTTCCATTAGAGAAAGTTAGTTTATTAGAGATCTAGTAGTCATTTTTTTAATCTAAGCTTATATTATCTAATCATACAAATCTCACTGTAAACAAGGCTAACCAACTTTTGGGCTTCATTAGAACAACTTGTCTTGATTTCAGTTCAATAGGTACATTGAAGTCTCTTTATCTGATACTTCTTAAACTAATACTAATGTCCCTATCAGTAATTTGGTCTCCGTGTTACTTTCATGACACAGAAATTAAAAACAGTACAACACAAATTCTTTAGACTTCCTGCTGGCACTTCCAGATCCTTTTATTCTGTCAACATTGCAACATTTTTTTATTGCTAAACATCCTCACATTAAAATCGCCCAAAGATTTGAATGTCTTGACACTTCTATAAAAAATAATAAATGATAAGACCGTGGTCTTTATTATTAGATCAAATTAACTAAAGAGTTCCTGGTAGATCAATGAGACAATCAGATCTTTTCCTTATAAAAATTTATACTATGTCATTTACCACAAAACAATAACCAGAATGTGCAAATAAGCAAATGATACCTCTTGTGATCTTATCAAATAAAGTTACTGTATATTCCCATCTTCAGGGAGAAACAATTTGGTCATATTTTCAAGAATTATTGAAAGTAGACAATAATGTGCCGAACACACTTTTGTTATACCTCTTATTTTGCTACATGGACATTAGTCTGTTAATCACACAAATAAGAAAAGAACAAAAAATGCATCATTGATGTATGTATGAAGACATGTATGAAGTTCTATATGGAAATTTTTCTTGATTGAAAATTTGGAGCCATTTTTAAGAAAAATTTTGTTTAAACTGGTGTAAATCCGAAATTTGAAGTTTCCTTTCACAGGAATCTTTTGGGT
The DNA here is from genome assembly GCA_964035755.1 of Teleogryllus oceanicus. Taxonomy (NCBI): domain Eukaryota; kingdom Metazoa; phylum Arthropoda; class Insecta; order Orthoptera; family Gryllidae; genus Teleogryllus; species Teleogryllus oceanicus. The sequence goes on from CAXIVR010000008.1 coordinate 24,591,183, forward strand.
TTTTGAAAAACTTCATTTGATGCACTTGCACTCACAATCACAATAATGTTAATGAATTGCTGAAAATTTAAATAGTAACAGCAAGAGATATTTCAAGAAAATTTATTGGTGTAATTTTTGACAAAACAAAAGAATTCAGAAAAATGAATTTTATGTCATCTTAAACAGTGCAATTAGCACTACCTGTTGGAAAAGTTTGAAGAAAACATTTGGAGCCATTTTTGAGAAAACGGCATTTAAGCTTTACTGAAAATTTCCGAATTCAAAGCTTGTTTTCACAGTAAAGTTTTGAGTTTGTGTGAAAGCTTTATAAGATATCATTTGTACATGCCATAATGTCAACAAATTGCTGTTGACATGTATATGAAGGACATGAGTAGGCTAGTCAAAAAAATTGAAGTTTTGTATTTTTGGAAAAATAAAAAAAAAATTAACAAAATGGCATTTACGTCATTTCAAGGAGTTCATTTAGCACTATTCCTACCAAATGTTTATAGGAATTATTGTGAGAAATTCTTGTTATTTCTTTTAAATTGTACATTTTGCACCCAATATTCCGCAAAATATACTAAAGATTCAAAATCAGTGGTGCTATAGAATGGCATGGACTTTCTTGCACTAGTTAGTTATATAATTCCTTTGGTCTGAGGTAGCTTTTCAGACTTCCAGACTCTTGTCTGCCTTCTATTACTGCCCAACATACATTTTTTTGCAATTTTGCAATTTTTCAGTTTCCTAACAGTAGAACTGAGATAATACTTATTAATTACTTTATATTATAAATGAAATATTACTACAATGAAATTTTCGTTGAAAAATCTGAGGCTGTTTTTAGAAAAAAGTCATTTAAATTTAAGAAATGGTCGCACTTGATAGAAGAAAGTGAATTGTCTTTAATCAAGAGGTTCTATTTCTTGAAAATGAGAACAGACCGTATTTATATTTTATACATATGTATACAAGAAAGTAAAAATTAGTACAATTCATTGTTAGAGGTTTGGGAGAAAATGGGAGAGGGGTGTCTGGTTGCTAGCATTACATTATTATTTAGAGGAAGTTCAAGCATGCATTACAAGGTGGAGACAAGGTTTTCAAAATACTCCAAATTTGCATTACGTAATTTGTGGATGGTCTCTAAGGTGTTTATTTAGTAGTTTTAGTTATTTAGGATTTATTTACCCCTTCATAGGATTGTGGTTCTCTCTGAAACCAAAGGCTCCACAGTCGTTTTTCATTCAACTAGACCGAGCAATTTTCAACAATATTGCTAATTTAATGTTGTAGAGTCTGCAGTGATATAATATAATTCCTAAAGATAGTGTAATCCCATTCATTCTTAGAAATCTAGCTGCTGGGCCGTGCATGTGGTTGTCGATGCAACCACAATGCACACATGCACTGTCGTGGAGTGTTCTTTGAGCATTACATTGAGATGTGATTTCTCGTGTTCGAGTTTCCAAAGTTTTGAGAACAGAGGTTTGTTTACCGGAAAACAGGTATTTCTACTGAAATCTCGAATCTATTTCCCACAGCATTACACAAATTTCTCTATACTGTGTATATTACTCCATATATCCATACGTATACAAGAAAGTAAAAATCAAAGTCTTACAGGATCTCAGCCTTCTTTCACTGCATATACACAAAAGAAATTGCATTATTACTTCAACAGAAAGAACAATTTAGATCAATTTTTTCCCCCACTTATTTAATTTTTTTTTATAGTTATAATTACTTATATACTTTATAAATTAAATAAATTAAGCAGCATAGTAACATATGAATGGAATCTAGTAATTATACAGTGAAAGAGTGCAGAGAGACTAAGGATTTCCCTCAAGTTTTTTGTTTTATTTGGCAAATTTCTCACTCCATTTATTAACTTGAGCATAAATAGACCATCTTAAACAAAATTCCTTTTGTGGTCTTTATCAAAAACCCCAATGACATCTGCAACCTGTAGTAGAGGGGTGACCCGTATGAATGCAGGTGGTTATAACATATTCAATTTAGATAGTGAATGACTTTCATCACTAAAGAAAATTATTACAAACTATACTTGCAATATTGTGTCGTCAGTGAGGTGGAGGCACCTTCAGCCCCTGGAGTCCACCCTCTCATTGTTGACGAAAAATCATTCAATGGGTGTTTGTGAAAATCATACAACTTGATTGTAAGCAATGTTGCACTGAGAATGAAAACTTAGACCGAATAAGAGAACGAGAGTAAGCGGAACTCAATCAAATATCGACATTTTCCCAGCCATCAATCAGCATCAAAGTTTTTGCTTTGCTTTTGGCTTTTTCCCTTTGTTGGCAAAACTCATTCTACACCATTTTACACTTACTAAACTACATAAATAATATAATTTCTCACCTCAATCTCAGAATTTCTTTCTTTTAGTATGTTCTGATGTTTAACAAGCTGTTCCTTAAGAACTTTGATACCCTCCTCAATTGCATCTTCTCCTCCAACTTGGGCTGTAGCCTAAAAATTAAGGATATTTTAATTACAGATTAATCCCTCTGGCAACTAGAACCAGTACTACAGAATTAAGAGCAAATTAAATGCTGTGCATTTTTAATTTTCAACCTTATTAATTTTTAATGCAGTCTCCAATTCTTGTTTCACTGTAGCCAATTCAAACTGAAGTTTTGAATGTTTAGTCTGTAGAGCAATGTGATCAATTTTCATTTTCTCAGCATTTTCTACAAGTCCCATTAAAGCCTCTACTTTGTTCTGGAGAAATTTTATCTTCTCTTTGTCATCTTCTGTTTCTGCTACATTTTCTTCCTCCTCCTCTTCATCATCCTCATCATTATCATTCTCGTCTTCAGAGTCTTCCATCCGACTGCGTTTTCCAGCATTTTTCAAGTACATTTGATACAAATTAGCATTGAGCTCTTCACATTCTGCAAATGCCTCCCTTTCATTTTTTAAGCGCTGTCTGAAAACAAAAAGTTTAAAACAATACTCTTGTAAATTACTTTGTTGATATTTGAGAATTATATTTTTGAGATGTCACTTTAATAAGCATAGAAACAAAAAGAAAACCTCACAATACATTAAAAATAGAATGTTAAAAAGACAAAAGACCAGTAAATGTATTAGGAAACTTGATCACTAAAAAGTTATGAAAATACTGGGCATCCCTGGGAATCCATACAGGTAAATTGTACATGGATTTTGCAGAAAATTATACCAACTGATCAACGAGCATTGTATTGTTTTTTAATAATATTACAGAATGAATGACAAAATATTTCTAACATTAGGGCTTAAGGAAATTAGTCTATTGTTCGAATAAATTGTTGTGGAACTTGGAGTTTCGCAGCAAATGCCCTATCCCATGGGTTTTGTCACAACTACGCTGATTACTACTCACTGTATAATATTCCTCATCTTCGGGATAGAAGAACAATCTGTGACCTTATCTTACTATTTAAAATTTTGGCAGGTAAAATTAATTGTAATGATTTTCTCCCTAATATCAGGTCTCTCGTGTGTCGACACGTAATCCCTAATGTATTAAAGGGAATATCCTGTGAACAAATTAATATTTCTGTCTTCTTGATAGCTGAAGGTGGGGGTAAAGAGATATTGTCACTTACTCAGGTGGCAGACAGGTGGTCATTCTTATATCACATCACAACAACAGCAGTAGCAAGAAAAATCGCAATAAGAGCACACAACAATAGATTGCACAGAACCACACACATGACCAAACACATCATGGCACCAAATGGCACTCTTCAATTTTCAGTTACTTCGCACTGTAGATGTAATTTTTTTCTTAATACGCATCAGCAACTCTGCAGTGATATCAGAATCTGAAGCCTCAAGTTGGATAACAGAGCTCTTCTCCCCTGTCAGCCAGTAGCAGTCAAGTAGACAAATATTATTCAGCACAAGAGCTGGCCATACTACATTTTAATCCCTCAGTGGTACAGAAAATTTCGTGCAACCACAGGTTATATATTTTTACAATATTTACTGAAAGATGTCAATACTTAGTAACAAACTGCTCCACATACGTTTCACATCACTGGTACTCAATGATGTCAGTCTCCTAGATATCCTTATGAATTACCATTGCCATTTACCATTGTGGGTGCCCAAATCCCAAAATTTAAATCCTATCTGAAACCTAGATAGAGCTTCTTTAAAGTGAACCAGCCCAAAATCACATCAGATATTGATAAGTCGTTGATATGGTACACTTTTATGATAATTACAAGAAATTTACTTTCAATAGATTAAGGAATACTAAGAGTATACACTCCTGGTGGGAAAAATGAAAGTGAAACATTTACAACAACTTTCTTACAGTAAATGCCTCAGAAATTGCTGATACATTGCTTTACTTTCTTGATGCAGTTCAAGACACAAAAATAAAGGACTACAGTAGAGAACATAGACTACAAGCATTTCAGCCGAATAACTTGTCTCTCTCTAAATGGAGAATGTTTTTTTCTCTAGAGGGCCGAAGACATATTTGCATATTCCAATGTACGCCTGATGATCAAGGTTTGTCAGGAGTAATTTTGGGAATAATTTTCAAGCCAATTTGAAAGGCTAAAGCAGCAGGTTTTTGGAGGCAACCTTGAGTAAACACTGCAGGTTTTTGGAGGAGATGGTCGAGACCTTGAGTAAACACTGCAACTTAGCTCAGTATGTTTCCAAATCATGAGAGAAAAGACTGGGCTTCACATATGTTATTTGGTGACTCATCACATACTGGATATACAGTGCATGTTAAAGTTTCACAATGAAGATTGGGGTGAACAACAAAACTCTATAGACTAACATGCATACATGCATGCACATACACACAAGAAATTTAAAAATTTGAAATTAGCCATTTCACAGAAAACGATCAAATATTTCAAAAAATTGAACCTGAAAATTGAAAAATTTTAACTTTAATATTGTAGTCAAAGGGAGACGCTGAAAAAAACAATTTTGAACTTTTGCAATGTTTGGCAATTTAAAGAGTCCAATGAAAATGTAGCATATACCACTTCTTTAGGCACATTTTGTTTATTAGAGGAAAATATTTGGAACACTTTTGAAGAAATTTAGAAAATGTTGATGTAGCGTCATATAAAGTAGGTTCCCAAAAATTCAAAATATACATTTCAATTTATTCAAGGACGGGCCATCACACATTAGTCAGATCGGTCGCTGAATATCAATATCACAAAGCATTTGGTGTAAATCCTGCTTACGGTTTAGCTGGTAGCGTTGTTCACAGATGGATGGACAATTGTTATACTGGCAAGTCATTTTTTGGTGTCAAGGACCCACCCAATATGGATTCTGACTACACAAGTTAGAGGAAGTAATTTTCCATACAAGATTTAACCACTTTTTCATTATCAGAGTTCTGTGAGAAATTTTGTGGGTCTTTCTGTGGGTATTCACTGTTTCTTACTCCACAGCATTACAATTCTTTCTCTTAAAAAAAAAATCAGAAATAATTGTAATGCTGTGCTAGTGCTACTGCTTATGATGCATAAGCAGTATGCGAGAAAGTACAAGCAAGTACAATGCACAATTATCAATTTAAGAATGTCTACTGGGCCTTGTACAACCACGTGGTGCATCTAGAGATTAAGAATGACCTCGCATACCAACAGTAGTATCAACTTCACATCACTAAATAGCTTTGCTGGAAAAAATTTAAATAAATAAATAAAAACAACATACTTGTAACTGTTTTCCATGTCTACCATTATTTTACGAAAATGAGTATAAGCTTCCTTCCTTATTTGAATTTCCAGAGTCATATTTTTATTCTTCTCCTCTTGTACATTCTTCTTGAGTTCTTCAATATATTCAAGAAGTTTCTAAATACAAAATTATTTATAGAAAGATTATTTATAGAAAGATTATTTACATAAAGAATTATTTCAGCACTATAAACTGTGAAATCTATTAGCCAGATAGTAAAACAGCAGAGTACAAATTGCACAAGATTATCAAATTCAATTAAAAAATTTAATTTTTAGACAAATCTGTTATGAAATCATTGATATTGGTTATTGTTAAAAGAATTTGTGAATGTGAATGTTAGCTGAGGTATTCCTTGAAAGCTTTCTCAGCTGAAAGCCTGAGAACAGTAAAGGCATTAAATAAAAATATACATACACAAAAATATACATTAAATAAAAAAAAACTAATTAACCAAGATTGGAAAGTTGCTGAAACACAAAAATAGGAACCATTACAATTATAAATGGATGTAAATTGAAAAAATGATAATGTAAATTCAAGAATAATACATCTCAATACCAACAAAAATGAAATCTAGATGCAAATTTTAATGCAAGAAAGATAAATTCTGTCAAATTTAGGTGAAAATAGCATGCAATTGCACATGAAAAGGCATAGAATTGTGTCAAAGAAGAAATTAAACCTCATTACACGATTGAAAGGAAAATTCATTTAAAAGCAGAAAAGGAAAGGAATAATAAACCAGTGGTGCTTCAACATTATGTACTTCTCTTAGTATTGATAATGGCTACAAATGCATATTACGCACGATAATGGCATATAAGGCATATTACAACTTCTAATTCACTAACACTTCAGCCATCACTTTAAAAACTCCTGCTGGAAGGACAGAAATAGATGGAAAAACAGTAATGTGCAATTGTTAAGAGTGTTCCTAATGTTGCCAAACATTGCAAAGGGTCCATCTTGGTACAACATTCCTTGAAGAACATAAGTCTGGAAAGCTCTATCTGCACCACACTTCCAAATGACAGGATACAGATTACACTCCTCACCAAAACGGTTTGACGACCACTCATGACAGTTAACAGTTAATGTCAAATTCACAAGAAAAAGAAAGCAACACAAGAAAGTGCTTTCTACATTCACTCTTTCAATTATTTTATTAATAAATAAATTTAAAAAATTACTAATTGGAAATCATTACGAACAGCCGAAAACAAACATTTTATTGAGTTTGGGAAAACATAAACATCTTTTTTCTTACAATAGAAATCCCATTTCCCTCCCTTCATCCAACAAATGAGTACATAGTTGCATTGTCAAATGCTACCAGAAGTGGATTGCGGGGATTCGTAGAAGTGTCATGACATTTAAAATTTGCTATGCATTGGTGTTAATTATGCCTTCTGATTTCTGATGTCAATTTCGGCCTAATTTCTATTTGACCTTGTAATATGGTTTATTATGTATCTAATACTGCATATTTAAGTATATTATAATCCTTATTGATTGTATGTACCTATATACATTATATTATACTCGTAGTTTTGAAGAAAAATATCATTTCCCCTTATTTACACAATGTTTTCTAGGATCCCTTTGAAAATGTAAAAGAGGGTTTTACTGTATCATCATATTAGCATTTGTAAATATATTGTTTTACCTCTTTATTTTCTTTGGAGATGATCTCTTGAGGATTACAGAACTTGTACCCTGAAGACTGAGAGCATTTAGGGTTCTTTTGAGGGTATTAAGGTTTCTCACTCTTATTTTCATATGAGAAGACTATTCTTCTGCCAGTTGCTTCAAAAATATGTGCCTTTTCCCATTTGCATTAGTCTTTCATCATTTTTGTGAAGATTATTTATGCATTCAAAGCAGTAAGACGACCATGTTATAAAATAATCTCATTTTTGAGTTTGCCTTTGTGAAGTGTAATTTTCGACCAACTGATCCACGAGGTCAACTCCACTCTGCTCTGTTATATGCAAGAATAATTGAGGGGTAAAACACCATAAGACCCAGTCCACTTTTTAAGAAAATTGTAATTTTTTGATTATATAAGGATATTCCCAGCCATATTGAACCAAGTTCTTAGTACTTGTATCGGTGCACAGTGTTTGATTTTCTTTTATTACTTTACAGGAATTGTTTATCCATTGAAAATTTTGAAGCTTAATTTCTCACTTGTGCTAATTGGACTTAGTCTGCTTGGGTTGCCAATCTCTCAAATGAAAGTTTATTTTTTTGTGCTACTTGTTTCTTCATGCTGATGTATGTGTGCTAAGAAAATTAATAATTTTTTTTTTTTTTTAAATTCTTGCAGTTCGGATGGTATTTCTCTGGTGATATGCTCTCACAATATTTCAAGCAATGTTTGCTTCATCTCCTTTAGAAATTTATCCAGAGATATTGTCGAAACAATTTATCAGCTGTAAAGTTATTGAATAATGACTGACCATTGAATAATGAATGTATCAATTATTTTATTATTTTTGATAACAACTCTTTTGAAACAAGTTCATCCTTCCTTTTACCATAGTATATATTGCCAGTTAGTGCAAATCATATCCTGAATCACAGAACCAAAAAAAAAAAAAAAAAAAACATGTAATGATTTGTGTCACTTATGCTAGTAAATAATGAAGTCTCAAACGATTGTGATAAATTTTGGCAACACAAATGTTTTTCTTATGCATTAAAAGACTGGTTAAGGGGAAAACAGACTACCAAGCCTCGGAGGCCCACTTTGCGGAAAGCAAGACTACGAGTGTGTGTGTGTGTGCGCGTGTGCGTATGTATATATATATATATATATATATATATATATATATATATATATATATATACATACATATATATAGAGGTGTGGGGGATTTTGTAGCTATGTATAATAAAATTTTACTATCATTTGAAATTGTTTTGTCTCATAAAACACCATTTAACGCAATTATTCTACCTTTATTAATTTTGTTTCTAACATTTTCTTCAGGAGGATGAGGAAAAAGAGACAGAGAGGAGAAAGAAAAAGAGAGGGAGAGGCAGAGAGGAGAAAGAAAAAGAGAGGCAGGAGGAGAAAGAAAAAGATAAGCAAGAGGAGAAAGAAAAAGAGAGGCAAGAGGAGAAAGAAAAAGAGAGGCAAGAGGAGAAAGAAAAAGAAAAAGAGAGGCAAGAGGAGAAAGAAAAAGAGAGGCAAGAGGAGAAAGAAAAAGAGAGGCAAGAGGAGAAAGAAAAAGTGAGGCAAGAGGAGAAAGAAGAAAAAGAGAGATTTGTAAAATGTCTTGCGCAGAATCTATGTACACAGTGCATTCAGCTCACAACAGAGAGAAAAGTATGAGGCAAGACTCTGATCTAGGAATATAAGTGTTGATAAAAATCCTGAGAAGAGTTAACGCATTAATCCAGTCAATAATGAAGTCTTATAAACACACACAAATTGTTGTTATATTATATTTATAATTGCTTATATTTCTTTTTATATTCAGTATTATTGTCATTACGTGCAATTTGGAAATAGTCTACACAAGGAGTATTCCATATGAAATATTAATAACTAAATAAATACTAGATTTCTATTTACTTGGCAATAAGGATGTCAAATGTCCCCATTCATTTTGAACCAATAAAATATTTATTTAGGAAATGAGTGGTAAAAGTGACCTTTTATTTTGTAAGTAGGAAACGTTGCAATATGAGGCTGTTACATCAAGTGGACACTCCTATGATCAAAATAAAATCAATTTACCATGCATGTCATACACTGTTTTTTAGACAACCTTAATGATTTTCATATAACTTTTATTTGAGTATACAAATCACTCAATGATACGTTAAAGTCAGCAAGAGCTGATGCAGTCAGACAAAATTTTGTTGCTTCACAAATTTATCTCAACACGTGAACATCATTATGCTTTTAGCACTAATGCTAGAAACTGAAATTTCAGCTCGCTATGCATGCTCTGAAAGAACCACTTTTACTTGACTGTCTAAAATATAAATTTCTAAATAATCAAACAAATATAATAAATTACAAATTTTGGTATTGAAGCTAATAAATTAATAATAAAAAACGTAACCTGTAACACTTACTTGAAAGTTTTGACATGTACATAGATAAACTTGATCTCCGCAATGAACATATAGTAGTATCCTGTACTCTGTCAAATTGGAGCTGCAACGAAAACACAATTTACTAACATCATATTAAAATACATAACAAAGTATTAATATATTAACAAGTAAATACATACCTCCATTGCAATTGCAGAAAACTTTAGTACATTAAGGGTTTCATCAAATAATTCCTCATTTTGATTGATGTTGACAATCATAGTGAGAACTTCTTTGCCTTCTAAAGCTCTCTGGAACAATCTAGTCAGCTTACTTTCACGACAGGGCAATAATCTATTGTCTCTGTTCTTCTGATTGTGCCTACAAAAAGTAGAGATGGTTTTATAATAGTACATTATGAAACAATGATGTAATGATGGGTATTAATACACAAGTGTGATATTAGGATAGGAACAAGTATTGTAAACTTCACACGAGTGTATTAATATCCATTACATGGAGTTCCATACGGTACTCTTTCTACGACTTCTGTAAGATAAACTTTTACGTTTAATCGTTTCGTGGCAGTTGACATGGAGGATTCAGCCAAGGTCACCTAGCGGACAGCTACCCTACCTGCTGCAGGTGGCTTTGGTTTACCAGTCGGCCTGTGAAAGAGTACAAAAGCTGCAGCAATAATTCTAAGACCACCATTTTCACTTTTTCTCTTATTTCTGGAGGTTCCTAATCCTCCTCAGATTCACTAGACATTTCATATTAAAGAATTGGCCAGTTTATAAGGACAAACACACAGCAGCAACATCATCTGATCTTCATGTCAGTCAAATGTTCCCTCTGCCACTACCACTGCGCTAGTCAAATAGGATCAAAGTGAAATTATGATCAATTTATTTTAAATAATATTCTCTGTAAAACTTACTAATAATAAAGGAAATTAAAACTTACAAACATAATATAATAATATTAAATGCAATTTCGATGTACATAAAGGAATGAAACATTTAATATATATATATATATATATATATATATATATATATATATATATATATATATATATATATATATATATAGTATAAATAAACAAAATGAAACTACTTGTGTTACCGAATGACACAGACTTTCTCCAACTAGTTAGTTTTCTAAGGTCTGGGCTAACTTTTTGGTCTTGCCCAATACATGGCTCTTGCCAGCTACCATGTATTGAAATAGACATGACAGGTCGCTTTTATCACTATATTTGAGAAAATAATCTACATATGCCAGAATTATGCTATTCAATCTATTACCAGAAAATGTGAAAAGTGACAAGAATAACATGTGTCTTTGTAAGAATGAGACAACCACTGTCCATTACTTAGAGCACAAATTTTGATAATCGAGAATTGTATATCACGCAACCATTTTTATAATTTTCAAATAAAAATTTAAGATTTTTTTCATATTAATTCTAATTTAAAATCTTATTAGAGAAAGAGGAGAGAAAAAAAAGAAAGAGGAGAGAGAGAGAGAGAGAGAGAGAGAAAGAAAGAGGAGAGAGAGAGAGAGAAAGAGAGAGAGAGAGAGAAGAGGAGAGAGAGAGAGAGGAAAGAGAGAGAGAGAGAGAGAGAGAGAGAGAGAAGAGAGAGAGAGAGAGAGAGAGAGAGAGAGAGAGAGAAAGAGAGAGAGAGAGAGAGAAGAAAGAGGAGAGAGAGAGAGAAAGAAAGAGGAGAGAGAGAGAGAGAGAGAAAGAAAGAGGAGAGAGAGAGAGAGAGAAAGAAAGAGGAAGAGAGAGAGAGAAAGAAAGAGGAGAGAGAGAGAGAGAAAGAAAGAGGAGAGAGAGAGAGAGAAAGAAAGAGGAGAGAGAGAGAGAGAAGAAAGAGGAGAGAGAGAGAAAGAAAGAGGAGAGAGAGAGAGAGAAAGAAAGAGGAGAGAGAGAGAGAGAAAGAAAGAGGAGAGAGAGAGAGAGAAAGAAAGAGGAGAGAGAGAGAGAGAAAGAAAGAGGAGAGAGAGAGAGAGAAAGAAAGAGGAGAGAGAGAGAGAAAGAAAGAGGAGAGAGAGAGAGAAAGAAAGAGGAGAGAGAGAGAGAGAAAGAAAGAGGAGAGAGAGAGAGAAAGAAAGAGGAGAGAGAGAGAGAGAAAGAAAGAGGAGAGAGAGAGAGAAAGAAAGAGGAGAGAGAGAGAGAGAAAGAAAGAGGAGAGAGAGAGAGAAAGAAAGAGGAGAGAGAGAGAGAAAGAAAGAGGGAGAGAGAGAAAGAAAGGAGAGTGAGAGAGAACTAAAATAAGCCTGCAGATCCATTAATTTCATTAAGAATGTCTCGCACCTCTCTAGAGAGAGAGAAAGAAAGAGGAGAGTGAGAGAGAGAGAAAGAAAGAGGAGAGTGAGAGAGAACTAAAATAAGCCTGCAGATCCATTAATTTCATTAAGAATGTCTCGCACCTCTCTGCCTATTGCATTAAATTCACAGAGATTCCATTTTATGAAGATATTTTTGCTACAGGAAATGAAAAAGTGTTCCGTTTCCACATTGAAGAGGTTCCATTTTATGCTGTGTAAAATGCCATTTAACTTCATGGGCCGGAGAAATTGCCAATTTAGGCAGGTTTCCGGCTTATACAGATTTTACTGTACATATAGGCTTTCTGACAGGACCAACAAAAAATTTCGTAAAAGGCAGGAACATAAAACGAGAGTTTTACTGTAGTTAAAAGTTGCACCATTAAGGCTGCATGTCACCATTGGATATTTTCTACAATATTTTGTGATTATTTTAGCTATTATAGCTTGAGTTGTCAGTATGCAATTGAAAAGAAAAGATTCACTCCTAAATTGACACAGGTGTTACAATCATTTCATCAATCAATGCAGGCAAAAAATAGCATCATATCTCACTGATTCCAAGATGAGACAATAATATCCGAGATTAATATGCACTATAATAAAAACCAATAACCTACAAGTCAACAAGAACTGTCCTTCACAATACTATGCACATCCATGTTTGGTTAAATTTGCAGACTTGCAAATTCTATTAATGTTATTTTGTAATTAAGCTATGAATAATTTGTAAATTACTTAAAAAAACAAAACATTATGTTCATGAAATACTTATTAATTGGTCTATAAAAATTCATAAAATGTCATGATGTCTATTTACCATTGTTCTAGGGTGGTTTAAGGCCAATTTTCTAATAATATCACGGACTGTAAAGGACATTTCTTGATTAATGTACAAGCAAAAATAATTTGATCTTCAGGGTACATGGTATGCCATTAAAATATTGTTCTTACAAAAATGGAGGTCTTAAAATGGTCCTTTAACTCACCTCAACACTTCAAGACACTTTCCTAAAACATGAAGAGATGTATTAATGCTTTGAGATTCCTTCATTCGCTCTCCAGCATTTTTAGTTTTCTTTGCTCTCTCAGCACCAGCAAGATCAACAAACGTGCACCTAACAAAGGAAGACATTTAACTGATGTCAAGGCAAGAATATCATTTATAAATTAAATACCCAAAGAATACTTACGAACTCAATGTTGTGAATTGTGGTAAATCAACATTTAAATGTTTTACCAACTTGATGGAGAAGATACTGTGTGATCTACTGGAAACATGATTCACACTTGTGGAAGCCTGGTGAAGATTGTGCTGGCCATACATGAAAACCTTGTAAGCTTCATCAGCTGACTGAACACATACATCTGTGAGACCTTTAATAAACACTTCTCTCCTGTCATTTTCACCCATTAACAAGGGTTTGTTAGGCCGAGTATTTGTAGGTTGTAATAAATCATAGATGTTCTCATTATAGATTTCAGCATAAGAAACCCAAACCGAGAAGACGCTGCTTGTGTCTTCCCCTAAGTCAATCGACTCATTTTTAAGATTCATCTTCATTGCTTGGAATGAAGGAAATACTCCTGCAAAAGATACATTAAATCTTAATTCAATGTCAAATTAGAGGTGCTACAGAATGGCACAGACTTTCTCGTCGTAAAGTTTTCTAATTTCCTTTGTGTGGACTGGCTTTACGGTCTTGCCCCATTCTCTTGCAAGCTGCCACTTATCGTCGCCCAAAGTACATTTTTTAAACATTTTTTCAACTTTTTGGTTTCCTAATAGTAGAACCGAAATATACCTTCAATAATATTAAAGAAGAGTAAAACTGTGTCCTAAATGGAAATTTTAATTGAAATGTTTTAATCCATTTTTTAAAAAAGACTGCTAAGTATTATTTCAAATTCGAGATTTAAAGCTCTTTTTCGCAGTAATCTATAGAGTTTTCGAAAAACTTCATTTAAAGTCATCTGAAGCACTTCCACTCACAATAGCAATAATGAATACAAACAAACCAATGGAAATGTGGATATTAACGAAGTGAGACATATTTTAAAAAATTAAATTTGTGTAACTTTACATCACATTAAGCAGTGCCATAACCACTCTCAGCTGGAAACGTTTGAAGAAAAAATTTGGAGCCATTTTTGAGAAAATGGTATTTGAGCGTTTCTGAAAATTCTGAAATTTGAGCTCATTTTCACAGAAAACTGTTGAGTTTTTGAAAAACTTTAAAATGACATTATTTAAAGCACATTTATCTTCAATTTTACAGTTGTAGGAAGACGCCAAAAAAATTCAAAACTTTTGCAACGTTCACAAATTCAGAATTAATGGTGAAAAAAGTATCTATGCCACCTTTGTAAATGTATTCAACTCTATTCTTACAAGAAATGTAAAGAAAACTTTGAGCCTTTTTGAGAAAATTTTGAAAATGTCCAGGGCGCTTCATGTAATGTACCCCCATATTTTAAAGAATGTTTTTCAAAATTTCAAACCTTCAATTAGAGTCAGATCGACTAGGGATTCTTCAATTGGGAAGAGATCGTATGTATGGTTTAGGCGCTAGTAGTGTTCACTAACGGACCAATGGACAAACCTCTTAAAAACACACACACACACACAAAAAACACACACACACAAAAAACACACACACACAAAAACACACACACACACGCAAAAACACACACACACACAAAAACACACACACACACAAAAACACACACACAAACACAAAAACACACTCTCTCTCTCTATCTATCTATCTCTCTCTCTATATCTCTCTATCTCTCTCTATCACTCTCTCTCTCTATATCTCTATCTCTCTCTCTATATCTCTATCTATCTCTATATCTCTATCTCTCTCTCTCTATATCTCAATATCTCTCTCTCTATATATATATCTCTATCTCTCTCTATCTCTCTATCTATCTCTATCTCTCTCTCTATATATCTCTCTCTCTCTCTCTCGTTATCAGGGGACCCCAAAACCTGTTTCCATTAATATCTCGAAATAGATTTTCCGCAGCATTACATAACTTTCTCTATACTTTGTATATTACTCCAGTATATACGTATGTATACGAAAAAGTAAAAATTGTACAGAATTTTGACAACTGACAAATAAAACATCACTTTTTAAAACAAATTAAAATTTTAAGAATGATGAAATTAAAAATCAGCCAGTGATATCTTTTATATGAAATTGTAGTATTTACAGTTTTCAGTACTTCTTGGTTGTTAAGATTTTTGTGGTAAGTAGGGCTCAGACTTCTGTGCTTAAAGGATCTTTTTTCAATTAACACAAACCGTTTCACTTTAAATTTGAGACATCCAGATGTAGTTTATTATAGTAATTTGTAAAATTGTAGGTAGTGTACATTTTAGTTGTCGAGGTGACGTTTTGGCTACACCTTATAGCCATTTTCAGACCTGGTTTGCAATTTTACATTTTAACAAATTTTAGTTAAATAATTTTTAATGAATTTTAATATAAATATAGTTGACAGAAGCTTACCTTTTATAAAATAGAGTTAGAATAATTAAAACTATACTAAAATATTTACATTATATACAACATTAAAGAGCTATTAACAGAGTGAGCGTGTGTACTTCTGCTGCTCCATTTCTGTTAACCGTCTAATTTGAACCCTGGAGACAATTATACAACAAACATGTAATGCAATATTTCAACGGCCAAGGAAAGGGGGACCAATGAAGAGAAAAGAATTAATTTTAATTTGCTAAAATAGAAAAGCAAGTTGTCGTAAATTCCAGTGAAGGTGTGATTTTTGAAATACGATAGCATTCAGTTTTGTATGTATCTCTTTCTTGTGCTTTCCATCTGGTTGTTCTTGGTCTCGTTATCTGGTTGTCTATTTGGACAGAGTTGCAGGCAACAATGTTTATTAGTCTTGTTAGGTGGTGGTCCATTTATTATGTGGTTTCCCAGCTTGCTTGTCAAGTTTTGCCTGTTAATCATGTCGGATGCTTTGCTGCCGTTGATGAAAACGGCATATAGTTTTCTTTGACTAAGTCTGAGGACATTGTCCAAGTCATTTTGTAGGCATTTCACTGTGTGTATTGTAGAACGTCCTTTCCAGAAGCCGAATGGTTCCTCCAGTATTCTGTCATCTGTTAGTGAGTAGTTTAGTAAATATCTTAAATAGTGCACATTCCAATGCAATTCCTGTCGTTATTTGGGTCTGCCACATCACCTTTTCCTTTGTATAGTAAAATGATTACAGAGTTTTTCCATTTATCTGATATGTTTGATTCTTTGAGGCAATGGTTCATTAGCTTAGTCCATATTTCTTCTAGCAGTATTAAGGTGCCCTGGGGGTGTTCATTAAATATCATGTCAGGTCTGCAGGCCTTTCTCTTTGGAGTGAGATATTAAAGATTCAATCCCTTTTACAGAGAACCGGTCGGCTTCTGCTATTTTGATGTCTGGCTTATTGCTTTCTGTAGGTCTGGTGTCTTATGACTGTAGGAAGTTTCTGAAATGACTGTCCCATGTCTCAGTTGTTGCAGTTGTAGGGTTATGAATGGATTATTTTCTACCTCTCCGATTAATACTGTTTATTTCCATTATGAGGTAATTATTTCTCCTTCAGTATCTCTTTGTATTTGCCTCCTTTTTCTTTGATAGTGTTGAAGGTCTTAAAGTGTTTTTGAGATCTTGAATTTACGGAGAGCTTCCTGTGTATATTTCCTTATCATGTAGAATTGTGTGTTAAACCATGGTTTGGATTTCGTATACGAGACCTTTCTTACACTTTAAGGATATGTTATCAAAAAAGATTTTTTTGGATAGAACATTCTCATTAGTAATAAAAAAAAGTCTCAGAAGGCCCCTACAAAATCCCACCTTTATTTTGTGTTATTAGAAGGACATTGGTAGTGCAATTCGGTAGATGGAGGAAGTTTGATGTTGGGGGACGTGTAATTGAAGTCCGTTAGGGGGGTGGGGGGTGGAATTTGCGAAATACAGCATCAGGTACGGTTTTCTAAATTTATTTTGTTTGGCATTTTTCTTTATTTCGAGTGGTGGAGGACAATCTTTGATGTTGGATGTGTTATTAGAAGAATCCTGTATCATCCATGGTCAAATTCATGTAAGCTCTCTCCAGATTAAAAAGCGTTATTCAGGAGGTTTCTCATAGCAATTCAAGGTAGAAAATGTATAATAAAGAATATCTCGAAACGAAAGAAAAACAATTTGCATTACATTTAGCTTTTAATAAATATTTTGTGTTTTTTATTCACTATTAATGAGAGACTTTTGATTGAGCATAAAAATTTTATTGCCAGGCCCTGGCAACAAAAAAGGGTATAAACCCAGTTGCTAAATTTAGGGGGGAAAAATCCTCTAACACGTGGTGTAGCCAGAATCCACGTTTTGTGGATCCTTCATAATGGAAAAAAGAAAAGAAAAAAAAAAAAAAAAATAAGAAGGGGGGGGGGGGGCTTGTTTTGATTAAATATTGTTGTTGGATAGTGTGAAGGATGTTCAAGAGAATGGTGCAGGTCTCATGATAGATAAAAACCCAGATTTTTCGAAAAATGAAAAAATTCAAATTCTTTTGGGTTCTTCCTACAACTACAATTATGAAGAATGATTTTTTCCATTTTTCCTTAAATGAAATCTGTTCTTAAAAGATAAATTTTGAAAAATAAGGTCTTATACAATTTCTCGAAAACTTTAGTACGTTTTGCATGAAATAAAGGCAATTTTTAATTTTGTTTAATTTTTTTTTCTCAGAAACAGCTCCATAGTTTTTTATTAAATTTTGTTTTCAGATAGTGTGAAAAACATTTCAGAGAATAGTGCAGGTATCATGATAGTTGAAAACTCTGATTTTTTGAAAATTGAAAAATTTCATCTCTTTAGGGTGTTTTCCTACAACTACAATTGTGAACACCTTTTTTTTTCTTAATGAAATGCGTTCATCAAAAACGATCTTTAAATAAGATCATGTTGAATGTTTTTAAAATTTTGTATTTTTTTAATAACTTAGTTGCCCGCTCGGAATACCCTGCACTTTGCAAAAGTAATACGAGGTGTGACTCCAGGCAGTTTGCCATGTAAGTGAGAATTTTTATATTATTTCATATTTCTTTATTCGTTTCATACATTTGAGCTTTTGTTGTATGATTTACACATTAATCTTTCAGAAATTCTTTGACTTACAAATTAATCCTTTAGAAAAAAAATTGCTAGCCTTCAGGGAATATCAGATTGGAATCTAGCATTCCGCATCGTGACTCAATAGCTGAATTTTAGTGAATTACGTCCAATTGTTGTGACATGATTTAGCTATATGAAAAGTTATTATGTCAAATTTGTGTTGATATTTGCTTCAAAATATTTAGTTTTCGCACTAAATGTTCAATGATTTGTAATGAGTTTTACAAAAAATGATAACCAATTTTGAGAGAAATTGTGGGAGAAATAGTTGTTACATAACTAATACTAAAAGCGAGAAAAAATGTGCTATTTCAGCATCACTAATGTTAGAGAGTTGTATTTGTTGAATAGTTCCTTTAGTTGAAATTGCATACAGTACCTTCTGTGGCAAACCCAATTTTTTCAATCCATACTAGCTTTTTTATTGATATTGAATAATTAAAAAGGTAGATTTGTGTGGAAATTAAATATTATAATTAGGGGACAGATTTTAATGAATTTAAATGAGTAGCCTCTTTTTTCCCTTTTCACTCTAGAACAATGCCATTTAGTATAGAAATTCATTTTATGTTATGACAAACGGAAATTACCAATTTTTATAGGTCTTTGTTTTTGTATTTTTTGTCGATTACTACTAATAAGTCATTTTTCGCCTTTTCCCATCATTTTTTCATTGATTTAACGTCATTTTAATGGTACGTGCTTCAATATTTATGAGATGCAACAAATGTTCTTCACAGAATTACTCAGTAACCTATTCTATTTGTTCACTCCGAAATTGTTTTGACAGCTGTTGTACGTAATTCTTGTGACTTATATCAGCGTCATTGCTGGTTTGGCCGATTCAGGATAACTAACGACAGATATCCTGGCAAAGAACAGTCCAAACCAAAAGTTTGCAAGTTGAGTTCACTCAAATGAATGAAAGAAGCCTTGAACTGGTTTTGATACGATTTTTTACATCAATTTTCTTAGGTTTTAGGGCATTTTAAAAGCATTTTATTGATCATTTTTGGCAATGTTAGGTATCAAAATCTGGCCCCTAATTATAATGAACAATGCGAAAGAGGTCCCCTTCCCGTTTCACAAATTTTTTTCCAGGAGTTTTCAAAATAGCCACATCAAACACTGCATCATAGGAGTAAGGACAGTGAGGGGCAGCTTCCTGTGATAAGCATAAGTCAGCAAGAACAGTTCGGCCAAGACAATTATGTTTCCCACAACAAATGAAGCTCTTGTCCCGTCCTGGGAGATCACATCTTTCTGCCATGTGGAGAGTTGAAATGCTAGATGCCTATAGTGACTGTTGACACACTGAGTTCTCTCTTGTGTGTAGAGCCTTGCTTCCGGAAAATTATCGTCATCTTGAAATGTGATTTTAGGTAACTAGGGTTAACTGGGAATATTACTATCATAGATATAAAAAAATTTTCCAAAAAAAAAAAAACAAAAACAGTCTGCATTGTACTCCAGTACCATAGTACAGAATATATCCGGTACAACAGTTCTTTACATACCATGAATATCAAAAATTTCATAATGCAAACACATAAATAGCAAATACCAGGTGATTGGCTTAAAACGCAACCCTGCTGTTATGAGGTCAAGAGAAAAAAGTGAAAGAATTGCAATACTCCTTCTGGAACAGCTCTTTGGATTGCATTTCTGCGACAAACCCTTCACTCACCAATCCCTTCCCTTTCACCTCTGCCCTTCCCATGGTCTGGTCATACTTCCTCAAAGCAAAAGAGACAGTCTTCATTCACTGTTTTGAAGTTAACTCACATTGAGCCTCAGCACAGAGCAGATTTTTGGCGGAGTGTTACCAAACACAAGAAAGAATTTCTTTCAAAGAATAATTTTAATCCAAATCTATTCCGAACAAGAGTACAATATTTCCGTTTGTGAAGTGCTATCGCGAGACAGGAGGCATGTTTGATCAGGACTGTAATCGCCAAAACAGTGCTCATGCAGTGAAAACTAGAGGAAGTTCAGGATATTCTTTCAACTTCTCCCGAAAATATGATTACAGAAGTTTCAGTAGCAATGTAACAGTCAGTAACTTCAGTAGCTAGATTGAGAAATTTTGTATCCCATCTTGACAAGGATGAGTGAAATTTTTGGTTTTAGCAGGATACCATACTGCCAAGTTGACAATGCAATTTCTGGAAGAGCTTTCTGGAATAGAATGATTTCACAGGGTTTGTTGTCCCCTTGTTAGCCTGATTTGCCCCCATTGGATTTTTATCTTTGGGAATACCTCAAAAGTAAAGTTTAAGCAAACAAGCCTGCTTCTCTTAAGAGCTGCAAAGAAACCTCAAGGAAGCGATTCACATGATTGACAAAGAAACTTTACATCCGGTTGTAGCAAATGTTCTCAAGTTCTCAATGCTTGTTTGTTAGCAACTGGAGGGCATTTTGAACATTTTTTGCAAGATTCGCTTGTTTCTGTCACCAATTCTTCATAATAAATATTTTGCTTTTCTTCTTTGCCGATTGCTAAACTAGCTCTCTTATTTTCGTTGGCAGGGAATTTCCAACATATTTTTACTTAAGGTGGAGATAAACAAGATGAAGAGCAATGCTGTGATGAATTGTCAACCAGTGACTATCTTTCCCTGACAATTTAATAAGTGATTATTACACACCGACTTCTGGTCTGAGTTTTTTGGAGACTATTTTTAAAGTAACATTATTTCAATACTACTACTACTACTACTACTACTACTAATAATAATAATTATTGTTTATAACAAACCATTTGGTCTGAGAATCTATTATTCATAATTTATTGATACTCATTGAAAACAGAAAAGTATAAAACATGTACATTTCTGGAGCACATTTGTTTTGAAATTAAATCAAGCAAAGTTTACTAATAAAAAAAACAAATGTATATTTTTCATGCCAAACGTATTTCACTTTTAAACAATTAAGGAAGAAATCACTGTTCTTGTTAATGATATTCATTCGACAAAAACAAGCAGGCAGGTGCTTTCTTCGAACTTATGGTCACCTGGTCTCCTCCTCTTGATTGCGTTAGGGGAAAGCGATTAAGCGTACTTCCAAACAGTTTACCTGCTTGAAACCACCAGCCGCCATCAAACTCACTCAAACATAGTTGCCAGTTCACTCTCCCTGCTGTGGGTTGCATTTTAAACTGACCACCCAGTATTTAATGGTAGACTTCCTTGGAGCCCTGTTGTTTCAGGTCATCAGCTGTCTTCAGCAGTTTTGCATGAAGTATGAGAATTCATTTAATATGTGCAGTATGAGAATAAGCAGAATGACACAATCAAACAATGGCATTTTTCAGTCCAAATCAAAACCAATTGATAACCACCCCACTTATAAAAAAAAAAAAAATAATAAAGACTTCTCTCGTGTCTGATGGCAGCATAGTTTTCTTTCAATTTCTTTGCAAACAGAAAATCAGTATAATGGATTGGAACTACAACTTGTAATTATGATTTTCGAAAGTGAATATTCTAAAACTATGGATCTTGGTAAGAATTTTTTTGAACTTACCAGAAGAATCAATCATTGTAGTGGAACCCAGCTGACTTGGTTCAGAATGTGATGACATTGCTGACGCAGACCTGCTGGTCTTATTCTGAAAAGCAGATATGCATTCTTAACAAATACTAATTTAAAGAGTACCTTTCATCGAACAGAATACAGTTCAGCCAGGAGCTCAGAACTGTTAATACACAGAGTTCCTAGATGGTAACTCATCCAAGGGCATCTAACCTGGGTAAACTGATGCTGGCAATATTTTGATAAACTTACAAATAAAAGTAAACAAGAGAATCATCAGCATCTTTAAAAATTTTAAACTATGTTGTGAGCAATCATTCACAGAAAGTGGGAGAACTTTTCATCTCTGGAGAATATTGATTAATAAAATTAGTACCCAAGTACACAAGCTACAAAAGGAATGACAAATAGTCAATACTTACCTTTTCCAAGTTAAAATTTAGAATAGAGTCCTTTATTTCCCTGTCTTTTTCTATTTCTTCAGGTCTCAGCCATACAACATTGTTCAGTTTATCTGGTTTAAATTTAATGTCCTTTGACACTTTATCTTTAATACTGTTAAACAGAACATTCAAAGCTCTTGGTATAATTCCAGGCTTCTCTGGATTACCTGAAAAAAATATAATCGAATGCAACTGCTTCAAATTGCAACTTGTTGCAAACAATTACGTTGTTTATTTATCCAATTGGCTTCCTGCCCCAACACCCATTTTTGGTCAAGCATTACCATTGCAGTTTCATGATTCATCATAATAGTAATAAAAAATATGATCACAGAGAAAACACTAAAGAACAAAACAAAACAAAAATAAAAACGTTATGTCCATCAGTAATAGCAATACACAAATCTCAAATTAGATGTATCTGAAAATTAATTTTCCAATTGTGATAGAAAATGTAATATGCAAAATGTTTTCAGGAGTTCTGAAAA
Organism: Teleogryllus oceanicus; assembly: GCA_964035755.1. Lineage (NCBI taxonomy): Eukaryota > Metazoa > Arthropoda > Insecta > Orthoptera > Gryllidae > Teleogryllus > Teleogryllus oceanicus. The sequence continues at coordinate 24,613,971 of CAXIVR010000008.1, forward strand.
TATTCACTTATTTGGTCTTGAAATGTTGAGTAATCCTTTTTTATCACATTAATCATAATATCAATTATCCATTTTATAATTCATTTTTTTAAATAAAGCTGCTCTTTTCACATATTACTATTATTATTATGTTGAAAGAGGTTTCTCAGTTCATTAAAGCAAGTATTTCCAATACAGATTTCAGTAACAAAATATCCTTGAAACATTACACAAGGGATGTATTATTGTAATTATGCTTATTGAAGGGATTTTGGAACCAAGCTTAAACAGTGCTTATGAGAAATTTTATAGTGTGATTTTTCTAACCAGGACTCTGGCAGGTATCCTGCTGTTGATGATTTCATCTAATTGGGAGCTTATATGCCACTACAGTGATGTCACTATGGTGACGTTCCAAGCCCCCAATTGGATGAAACTGTTGACAGCTGATACCTGCCAGAGGCACAGTTAGAAAAAGCACATTAATAACACTGATCACACAAATGAAACGCATATTAAATAGATGTATTTAATTATTTATAACACTATATTTAACACCACACAAATCATAAAAAAGATAAATAAGCAGAGTAATCACTTACCTTGAATTGTGTAAGTTTTCCCAGCATTAGTTGCACCATAAGCAAAAAGGAGGCAATTTGCACCATGGAGAAAATTAGTCAAAGGTGTATTACATGTTTCATTGAAAATTTCCTCTTGTTGACATTCTGCACCAAATATTTTAGTAAATTTATATCTACAATTCAAAAAAGACAAATTTACTTTAAGTTCAGTCATCGTATCATATACCAAGTAAATTAAGTAACACTTACTGTTGCAAAATTCCTTTTCGAGACTTCTGGGCCTCATTCAAAATTGGTGTTAAAGTAGTATCATCAAGGGCCACAAAAGTGTTACTCTGCATTGATTAGAAAGATTCAAAATTACAAAAATGAAATGACTATATGAACAACAACACTTTCATTTTACTCAACAGAAATGCAAAATAATTTAAGAAATGAGGTATATGTATTTAGAAATTATTCATTCAACACTGTACAATGATACACTTCATACAAAAACAAATTGCAAAATTTGAAGTATGTTACTGCAATTAAATTGCAACAAAGTAGGAATGTTTTTAACTAAGAGCAGTAAAAAAGAAATCTTAGCAAACAGTATCTTCAGAGCAAAAATTTAATAGGAAAGAATAACTTCAGCAATTTCCTAATTACAAGAACAATTTCGTTACCTCAAAGGGCAATTATAGAACAAATTCTTTACAGTAACATTACCCATAAATAACGTTGAAATATTTTTGTGTACTATTCAAAATTCATGGAATAAGGTATGTTGTTCTATATAATGATGCAGAAAAACTAAAATCCCAAGGAACAAAAATTCAGAATAATCACGGTTTTCCAAGGATAGAATAACAAAACCTGATATTGATACGTAAAAGAACTATGCTTGCATAATGTATTTCTATTGTTTTCATTACATTCACATCTACACAAATGTAAATTACATTTCAAAAAACCATTTTAATGCATCAAAACATGACTTCTTTTCCCATTTATTAACTAATTTCATATTTACACAAGATCTCTAAGTGACAAACTCTGTTTTAAATTACAAACAAGAAGCTAAGTTTTAAAACAAATACCACTTCTACTGAGGCCACTTAAGCATTATGTATGAACGTAAGAACGCAAACACCAACAAAATGCATTCCCCTGTAGTAGTATTCATTCATTTAAATGCCTACGGCTACTTTCCCGAGCAACATAACTCACCCTTCCACTTTTAGGCTTCATCCGTAAATACACATTCCTCCTATCTTTCTCAAATCCAATTTCAGACATTTTAAATGGATGAACACGAGGTCGTTTAGAGAGACTTTTATTAGGCGTTGCGGAATGTAAGTACGATGGTTTCTCTCGTCCTTTCATCATGATCTTTCGCTTTAACCGAAGAATAAGATACTGAAACACTTGATTGAAATATCACACGAAATCACATTTACAATACACGAATTATGTCCAAACAAAATACATTGCACAGATCCAATTGCACTAGCTTGACATTACACAATCAGAAGTCTGGAGAAACACACAAGCAGGCACTGGTTCGGTCGGCCAACGGTTTGCTTTACACGCTCGCGGAGCAACTTCAAATTCGACGTTCCTGCCAGTTATATATCTAACCAATTACAGGAGAGGACGCTGCACCACAGTATCGCAAGCTGATTGGTTACTTCATTGAGCTACAATTTTACTATTGGTTAGTTTAATGGGAAGCTTTCTATCGATAGTTCGATTGTGGAAAACTCGATTTACATACGATATATAGTTCCGCGGAAGAAATGAAAGAAGAAATAAAACGACAAAAACTTTTTACACTAAATTGTACAAAAATTTCTCTATAAGAATGTTTAAGGACGACCAAGAGAAGCTGTGTACTATTGACTTCCACAAACTGTAGGATACCAATTTTCGATATTCAGCCAACGATCTTAAGACTGTACCATCGATCCTTAAAAGGGGTGTTACAAATTTGCATACGGCCTTAACACATTTATGCACGCGAACACGCATTCTTAGAGAGCACGGTTTCTCCTCGCGTTTTCATAATGCACACTAAACCAGATCAATAACGGTAGCGGAGCCCATAGGAGGGGGATAGGAAAGGGAAATTTCCTGCAGGTGCCGACCTAAATATTTTGGTTCAATATCTGGAAGCAAATTTTTCGGTCGAGATAGTTTCGCTCCAGAATCGTCCCTCGTGTAAGCCAATGATTACGTGTCGAAAACTGCTACACTCACAAAAACGCAAGTTCTTAAAAAGATGCTAGAATAAACATTAGTAACACAGAGTTAAAGACATCGGCAACCTTATTCTGGACGCAATGTACTGAAAATGAGGGATTTATTTGTTCAAATGTGAATAATATAATTAATAATTAAAATAAATATATAGTATTTATTATATTGTTTTTACTGTCTCGCTCTTACGTATGTAAGAAGAGGAAGTATTGTAATCGTGCACCGCAAAATGGCGAATTTTTAAAACTTTATTTTATTTTTATATTTAAAACTATAGTTTATTTTCATATTTTAAAATTAAATACATAATTAATTTCATGAATTTATTGTAACTCTGAAAACCTTAAACTATAGTCTTTTTCACCTCATAAAGGTACAATAGAATCTTATGGACAAAGTTATTCATATGGAAGGACCTCATGCACTGTTGCCAAATCAATTGTTGCAAAAATAAGTTAACAAAACATATTTTTTAGAGAAAATGACGAGGAACACGATGGTAATCATGAAATATGTGTCATTAATTTCCTTTTTAAATAAAATAATGAAAACGCTTTCTGCGGATCTGACTTTTCAAACAACTTTTTATTCAAATCGTTAAAACATATTCAAACATTTGTGGAATTATTTTGGGAAAAATCGATACAATATTTCATTTACTTCAGCTATAGAAAATGCTTTCATTTTATTAATATTTAAAAATATGTCTCAAAGAAATGAATTGTCAACGAAAAGGTATGAGTTTTTAATTTGCGCATTAAAATATACCATCGCTGGGATATTTTCGTTCTTGCAGTCCAATTCAAAACTCACAGCGACTAAATTTTTGGTAAAATAATGAAATTATTTTCTATCATCACCCAAAGGTCTTTGGATGCATTCTTTGTGTATATTTGATGTTTGTATCTGTTTTATGTGTATGTGTGTGTATTTGATGTTGGAAGTCGAACCACGCTCGACGGGAGTCGCGACGAAAAGACAAGGCACGTGTGCAGGATTCACAACCCGTAGTGCTGAAAGGAATTTTTTGTTTATGTGATATCAGCAGGAAGGGGCCATTCAAATGAATACTCGAATGATCACAAGAACCCCTTTCGAGAACTTCGTCTTGCTGGGTATTCTGGTCAGTCCTGATGGATGTGAGTGAAGATTGTGCATGTGCAGTGGTAAAGAAAGAGGGTACGAAATTTAGCCAATCGTGTAGTGGGTCAATTTTAAGAGATCAAAATGGATCGCTGGGAAAAAGGGTGAAAGAATTAAAAGTAGTAAAAAACATTTTCAAAATATTCGAGAACTTAAAAGGAAAACATCCAAAAACAGAGTCAATCATTTGAATGTATCTTGCAGAGCAACATTATTTTGTTTGTTTGCTTTTTATTACAAAAATGTAATTTTTTTACTTGTCTCTCAAATCGTTAATTTTTACATTAGCGGCGATTTGTGTACATCATTGCATTTATGAGTACACGTGCCTTAATAATTAAATGGTATCTTGTAAAGTTTCACGAAAACTCAAACGTTTTCTGTGACAATAAGGTTCTTTTCTCTTATTTCCCTTTCTCTTTTTCACGCGTCCCCCTTTCCCCTTTCTCATTTTTCCCTACTTTCCCTCTTCACCCTTCTATCTCCTTTCCCCCTTTTTTATTTTTCCCCACTCTATTTACATTCTCTTCCTCTTTTTTCATTAAAAACAGTTCCACTTTAAATTTTAGACATTCAGGTGTATTTATTGTCGTACTTCTTTGTGATTACATTGTAGTTTTCGGTGACGTGACGTTTCGGTTAAACCTTATAGCCGTCGTCAGACATCTGGTTTACAAATGCACATTTAAAAAAAATAGTTGTATCATTTTTTACAACATTTACATATAAATATGTAAGTTGACACAAGCTTACCTTTTTAAAAGGGTAATTTAATTTAAAATATAGAGTTGCAATACAATTATAACTATACTAAAATATTTACATTATTTACAATATTAAAAACTATTGAAACAGTGAGCATGAGTACTTCTGCTGCACCTTCATTTCTGTTAAACTTCTAATTTGAAAATTGGAGACGATTACGAGACAAGCATGTAATGCAATATTTCAACTGCAAAGGAAGGGGGGACAATGAGGAAGAAATAATTAATTTTGATTTTAATTGTTAAAACGGAATGTCTCGTTTTATACGCTCTGTTTCCCCTACTCCTCTCTCTCTCTCTTTCTTTATCTCTCCCTCTTTTTCCTTCCCTTTCCTCTCTTTTCCATTACGTCTTTGTCCCACTCTCTTTCCCCGCTCTCTCTCTCTCTCTTTCTCCCTTCCCTTTTCTCTCTTCTATCACCATCCCACACTGCTCGCTCCCCCTGGCCTACTCGCACGAAAATCAGTTACCACAAAACCACATATGCCACCTTGTAGAGCGATTCAATTGTTAATTACGCACAAATTAATTTAATTGCTTTAGGCGCATGGTGTCTGGACGTCCGGAAATCTCCCATTACAACAAGAACCATACCAACTGTTCGGCTGTAGCGCACCACTCGGAGGTTTCGGGACATGCCGTCGATTTTGACAAGACTCGGCTCCTGCACAAGGAAAACCAGTACGGGCCTAGCTAGACGCATCAAAGAGGCTCTGGAAATCAACAGACGGCCGCACAACATCAACGCGGACGCCGGCCTCAACCTTAAATCGGCCTGTAAATTCCTACTACCACCAATCCGCGTCTGCGAGGGGGCTGCCCCACACTGTCCGACCATGAGGACGGCCGCCGCGAGACCCGGATTGGCACAGACCGCTAGCAATCAGAGGGACTCCTCCACCAATCACGGCGCACTTGCCCCACCCGGGCACGCAGGCCGGACAATACATAATACCCGACGCGCAGCAACGCGGTGTCACTGCCCTGAGGAAGCCTGCGACATGACAGGTGAAACATCGGCCGCTCATCCCACTACGCGGCGTTACCCTGACAGCCAAGGAGTCGTCTTGTAGCGAGGTGATAATTTTAGTATCTGGCTGCATTTAAAATTCCCGTTAATATTGTGATGCAAAGTGGTGTCTGAAGTTCATCGGTTGAGGTCGGAAACGATGCGCAAAAGCTTCCCCTGGCGCTGATAACAAAGGGCACATTTTTTCTTATCAATTTAGCTAACACGCCGTTCTTGTAATAAATGGAAGGGTTTTTTAGTTATCATTGTTGCGGTTTCATGAAAGTTCATGTTCTTATAAGGCGTTCTGAAACCTTATTACTTCTTTTTTGAATACATAAATTTATTTTTCACTGTGTCTCAAAGTGTATTCTAAGTTCATTCTTAAAATTTTAATTTTCTTATAAATGAAGACTTACAACCAAACAAAATCATAATTCGTCTCTTCATATTTAATGTCTTTATTTATTTATTTATTTATTTATTTATTTATTTATTTATTTATTTATTTATTTATTTATTTATTTATTTATTTATTTATTTATTTATTTATTTATTTATTTATTTATTTATTTATTTATTTATTTATTTATTTATTTATTTATTTATTTATTTATTTATTTATTTATTTATTTATTTATTTATTTATTTATTTATTTATTTTTATTTATTTATTTATTTATTTATTTATTTATTTATTTATTTATTTATTTATTTATTTATTTATTTATTTATTTATTTATTTATTTATTTATTTATTTATTTATTTATTTATTTATTTATTTATTTATTTATTTATTTATTTATTTATTTATTTATTTATTTATTTATTTATTTATTTAGTCAAAAACAGTCAAAAACTGTATGTGACGTATGGGGGAGAAAATCAACTGCGCACGCTTTCTTGAGTTTCAGAGTCCCTTCCCAACAATTTTACTATTAATAGTTGTAAGATGAAAAATAATAATAATGATAATAATAATAACAAGAAATTTAAAAAGCGAGGGATTAACATTTCAAAAACTAGATATTTTCGTTGCCAAATTATGGAAAACTTATTTTTAACGGTAAAGGAACAAACAGATTTGATTTTTCTGTATTGTTAACAAAATAGAAACTCACCCTAAGCTCTACTACCACAACAAGCAAAAGGAAAGTTCAACAAAACGTGCGCAAAGTGAAGCTACATTTACGTCCAGAAGCAACTCAAGGGCCATCTCAGCATTTGCTCAATGGATCAGGGAAACTGGACAAAAACCCGATCGAGATGGGGGTCATTGACCCGGAAGTACATTATTTGTTACAGGCATATTGAGTCTTTTTTAAAATTATACAATGCAAATGTAAACTAATTCATTATACTATATCTTGTTTTTGTTAAAGTAAACATTATTTTTCTTTTTGACGATCAGTATAGTCTCTAATTGTATAGAAACAGTTATGCAGCAGAAAAGATTTTTACTTTTAACTTAAATTTGTGTACCAATTTTAATTGTTTAATTTCATCTGGCAATGCGTTGTAAAGTGACGTACATGTATTGTATGTGGATTTCTTGTAGTGAGCTGTTAATACTGTGTTAATAATCTTCAAACAGTAATTAAAAGTTATAGATTCCTCGGAAAGCAGTAAAGTAGAAAGCCCGCTAAAACGTTTCATTTTTTATGCAAACTCTCCCTAAAGTCTGCAATACTATATTCATATACAATTTATTTATACAATAATATCTCTCTACAGTTAGAGACTATATAGAGCATCCAAAAGGACACTAATATTCACGTTAAGAATGGTATTTAATGTATTATTTACTATTTCGACTGTATAACTCTAAAGAACCTGTAACAAGTATTGTTCTTGAGCTTCTGGATCAATGACCAACATCTCGATACGGTTTTCATCCAGTATCCCGGATCCTTGAACAAATGCTGAGATAGTCCCTTATTTTGCTTCTGGACGTAAATGTAACCTCATTATCTGAGCACGTCTTCTACAATTCAGTGGAAATATAGTTTATTGAAATTATCGTTCTCCATTTCGAGGCAGGAAATATTATTCCTTCACGAGATGATGAGGCGTGAGCCCAAATCTATAGCTGATTTACCCTTGAAAGTAGATTTTATTACATTGGAACGAATATTTTGTTAAGTCCACCAGGCATTTTTTGTAATCCTTCCAAAAAACGCTCATTTCTTTCTATAATCAAAATTCAACTAGTATATGACTTAGGGTAATATAACATAATTATTTTATGTATACCACATAATTATTATGTGGAATGTGCTCAAAATTAAATTCTCATAGCAAGTCACTGACTTTAAATCTGTTTTTGAAGTAAATAAATAAAACAATCCTTAAAACCGACCGCATAGCGCACCGCGCGAACGTGGCGGCAACCGTCGCGTGGCGGCTGTTCGTCGGTGGCCTAACTGGCTTCTGAGGCACACGGTAGGGGCCGACGCAGCAAGTCTCTTCCCGGTTCGAGCGCTGGTCAGGAAACACTGAGTTCCTAGATTCAGAGAACAGCGCATTCATTTCCTATTCAGCCATTTTATATGCAGTAGTCGGGAAAGTTAGAACTGTGCAACATAGTTTGTGTTGGGAACCACCAATTTATTGAAAATCAATATTAATATGTTCGAAAATCTTCATCATGCCTCCGATTGTTATCATTTCCCCTCAGTTACTAAATTCTGCCTAGAGGAGCTAACCGGTGAGAGGACATTAAGGTAATATATTCGTGCCAGTCGCTAGTCAAATACTTGACCATTTCTTACTCTTACAGATTAACCAGTGGCGAATCCTGAGCATTAATTTAAGTGTACCGCACTTTATGGAAGCTACCTCTACCGTTGTCTTTTATTTTGAGCTTGTCTGAAATTCGTCCTTAATAATTATTATATAAGACAATTACACAAACCACTAACTTCTGGATCATTAGCGCACTCCATTTTCACAAAATCTTAAAAGAAGTTAATTTACGAATGACCAGAGAAGGACTGTTCACCGCAATATATTGCGGTGCCTACTGACCGTCCAGACGTACATCCTCCCCTCTCTCCGCCCTTGAAACATGAGGAGCCATAGGTTATCGCGGCTGGCATGCGGTACCTTCCCCTGCGCTAGCGAATTCTCTGGACAGCCTGAAGAAGTGTTTGAAACTTCTCACTCAAACGCACTTCATAGCGCTTACGGATGCGGAAGACTGACTGGCTCTCGGTAGCAAAACAGAGTTATTTTTTCGCACCTGTTTTAAAGCCTTCAACATTTCAATACCTTTTTAGAGGATTACCAAACTTACGAAATATTTCTTATACACTTCGCATTACTACGAGTAGGTATACCAGTGGTACACGCGGTGTATCGGAGAATTCGCCACTGAGACTAACAATAACTGCTTGTAAACATGAACGGAACATTCAAATAATTATATGTAAATGCTTAAAAGAGAAGTATTGAATTTTTGCTCTAAAAACACAATTTTTATCAATAAATTTAGTCTCTCGCGTGATTTCTTATTTTTACAAGTTGGCAATACGTAATATGGGTTAGGCGCCCGCACTTTTCTTTCTTTCTACGCTCAATATTAGTCCACATTGTTTACATTAAAAGAATTAACGACAGATACTTTGTGGTTGTGTGTGGTACACAATTTTATGTTAGAGTGGTTTTATCTCGAACCCCAAGAGAAACAGTGGTGACAATAGCGTGATTTGTACAGTATAACTCTTACGCCGAGAGCCAGTTATACTTACGGTTGCAATGAATTTTGGAGCAGTTTTTTTTTTATCAATTACTCCTCAGAATGTCTGGTTAGGTGTGTTACGTTTAATACCATCTGATTCCTAAAAAATGTACTATCTATTGAATAAAATAAAAAAAGTACTTTCACCGTATTATTTCTTCAATAACTGAAAGAAACCTACGCCCGTGAAAGCGCCTACTAATATAAACTTCTTTAATTCAGAAATTAGGCCGCTAATGGCCAATTTTTTTCTTACCAACTTGAAGAGCAAAGATTTTGCTTTCATTTAAAGTACTTTTTTGGGGTACTTCACAGTAGTCGATCTAACAAGCATACTACATTATATGGAGACGGTTGCGCTACTCTCTGAATCTAGGGACCCTTTAAACACTCCCAGAGGTGGTTGACTGTTTTCCGCAGAATGCGAAGGTCTCCTACACCCAAGACTTCAAGGATTTAAAATTCGCGCCTGATTTTTCACACACACACACACACACACACACACACACACACACACACACACACAGACTCTGCCATCTTCGATCGCTGGCTGCAGCAGGCTCTGCTTGCGCTCCTTGACCCCGGGGGCCGCGTGCTATGATTAAAACATGAGGACGATGCTTCGCTCTACGGTGGTCGCGCACACCCCTATCCACACGAACCTCCCGCAGGATCATCGCGGGCAATCGAGGTCACAGCAACAGCCGTCGTAAAGGGATGCGAGAGGGAGAAGTGAAGTTCTGTCGGACCGAAAGATTTGAAACTGCTGACACTTTGAAGAAATTTTGCTCGGTTGCTCTCTCCTCTAGCACCGACCCTAAAAAGCTCTCGGGATACACATGTTCTATCCTTACGACCAAACATGAGCGCCCGTACCGGGAGAGGTTGCATGAACTGATGCCACTGCAGTGCCTTTGACCGGGAGATCCTAGGTTCCAGTTTCTACGGCGGCAGGAATTTCGACACTATAGATTTTCAGCTAGGTCGTGTTCAGTCGCTGTCTGGAGGAGAATTCTAGCGCCCGGCTACTCTGATCGGTAGTTTTCCGTGGTTTCTCCGATCATCACCAGGCGGATGCCGGAGCAGTACCGTAACAAACGGGCCACGGACCGCGCGCGATCTTTCCTTCCTCTTCCGTGTCCCTTACTTACACTATCATACACATCACTTACACTACCGTACATGCCAGGAGACCGGTCGGGAACTCAGCGCTTGTCCCGGCTAGGGCGGTGCCCGCTGGTGGGAGATACCTAGTTGACGGAAATCCCGTTAGCCGACGGTAGGTTGGCGCCATATCTCACCATCCAGTGGTGGAAGGTCACCGCCACCTCCCGATGAGAAAAGCATACACTAAACTTACGGGACCAATAACCTGAGTAGTTGACGCACCCGGAATTACTAACAGCCAACCAACCAAAAACAGAAACAATGTTTCCTCTTAAAAAGAGAAAATTAAACATTTCACAAAAAAGTAATCCTTGGATCACACAAGGAATTAGAACATCGTGTAAAAACACTCGTACACTTTGCTTTTTTTTCTAAATATCATAACGTATTATCGGATTTCCATGTCTACTTCCGAGAATACGAAAGAATTTTAAGAAAAGTAATAGTTCATGCAAAAATAATGAAAAATGGATTTTAACACTAATAAAAAAAAAAAGGAAGGTAAAAAATACAACCCGTCATCACGATATTCGTAGAGAATGTTGTTTTAAAGCATAATAAAAGTGAACCAAGTAATCCAGAAAAAGTTACGAATCTCTTCAACCAAACTTTTCTAAAATTGCGGTTGATTTCACGGACTAAAACCACAAAATTCAACAACATACGTTTCCCAAACAATTTTCGGCACGATGTTTATTTCCGAAACTTCTTCTAACGAAATTCTCAGAATAGTCAGTAAACTAAAAAATAAATATGCATCTGGTTTAGATGAATTTCCGATTTGTTTATTAAAAAGTTGTGCACTGTTTATATACATTGTTTATATTACACTATTAAAATTTTGTGCACTGCCATTATATTACTCATTAACTTACATTTTCAATGCTTCCTTGTGCACAGAAATATTTCCCGATATTTTCAAACCAGCACAAAATTAAGCCACTTTTTAAAAAAGGGAACAAAAATGAAATTCAAAATTACCGGCCAATTTCTCTTTTGTCAGTTTTCTCAAAAATAGGCTTAGAGGGGCTTTTCTATACACGCATGGAAACGTTTCTCAGGAAAAAAGAAGCATCTTCAGACACACAGCACGGTTTTAGAAAATCATCTACGGACACTGCCAATTTTTCTTTTCTTAAAGATGTTGCTTTATCAATGAACCAAAAGTAAGAACCCATTGGAATATTTTTAGATCTCTCGATAGATTTTGACGTTCTTAGCCACAACATCTTGCTCCCAAAATTACCTGCATATGGAATTCGTGGTATTGACCAAGATTGGATAACATACCATACTGGCACGAAAGGATATTATTTACTTGTCTTTCTAATTCTTTGCCAATTGAACATGGGGTCCCACAAGGTTCCATCTTAGATCTTATCCTCTTTCTGTTGTACGTTAACTATATGCCCTCGTCTATTAAAAATAGAAGCACGGTTCTGTTTGCCGATGACACGAATGTTCTTTGCAAAAAAGAAACAATAAATAGTACAATTTCAGAAATTTCAAATTAGTTTTGTAATAACAAATTAATAGTTAACGAAGGAGAAACGGTTTCAATGCGTTTTTGCATTTCAAATGGCAATCGTATGTTCCATTAAAAATAAACAATATGCAATTGATGTTAAGGAAAAAATTCTAGTCTCTAATTCAGTCAAACCTGAAATGGAATGTTCACATAACAAATTAAACACTAAATTAAGTGCATTATGTTACGCATTAAGAATTCTTTGAAATTCGTTGCGTGTATTTTGCAAATGTACATTCCCGCCTGAGAAATGGCATAATATTCTGGGGAAGCTCATCCTTTAGTACCCAGACATTTAGTTTGCAAAAGAAAATTATCCAAATAATGAAAAAGTGTCATCCACGTGATCCCTGCCAGCTTCTTTTCATTGAGCTTGGAATCTTATCATTGCCATGACTATTTATTTACGAATCTGTAATATTTGTCAAAACTGACTTACTTAGCGGTGGGAACATATTTTCATGTAATACTGATATTTATAATTACAAAACACGTCGTAGAAATCATGTTCATCAAGTGTCAGTATCAACACCTCACTACAAGAAAAACACGTACAATACTTGTACGTTACTTTACAATGCATTACCAGATGATACTAAACAATTAAAATCGGTTCACAAATTTAAGTTGAAAGTAAAATTTTCTGCTGCATAACTTTTTCTATACAATTAGAGACTATACTAATCATCAAAAAGAAATATGTTTATTTTAATGAAACAATAATATAGTATAATGAATTATTTATATTTGCATTGTATAATTTAAAAAAAGACAATACGCTTGTATCAAGTAATGAACTTCAGCTTCCGGGTCAATGACTCCCATTTAGATCTCTCTCTCTCTCTCTCTCTCTCTCGCTCTCTCTCTCTCTCTCTCTCTCTCTCTCTCTCTCTCGCTCTTCTCTCACACACTTTTTTTTTTTTTTTTTTTTTTTAAAGCAAATGCTGAGATGGCCCCGTGATTTGCTCCTGGACAAAAATGGAGCTCCACTATGCGCACGTTTTGTTGAACTTTCTTTTTGCTTGTAGAGGTAGTAGAGCTTAGGATGAGTTTCTATTTTGTTAGCAATACAGAAAAATCAAGCAGTTCGTTTACCGTTTCAAATAAGTTTTCTATAACTCGGGAACGTTAATATCTATTTTTTGAAATATTAATCTCGCGTTTTTAAAATTATTATTATTATTATTATTATTATTATTATTATTATTATTATTAATTTTTAAGAACCTTTTCAATCCTTCAACTATTAATAGTTAACTTGTTGGGAAGGGATTCTGAAACTCAAGAAAGCGTGGGCAAATGATTTTCTCCCCTCTACGTCACCTACAGTTTTTACTTTTTTGACTAAATAAATATAAACCAATGAGCGGCCGTCACCACCGAGTAGAACTGTCGACGAGCAGTATTCATCCGTCCATTCGTCCTGTTGTTCTTCATGACATGTGATGATGGAATCTTGATCCGAGAATGGAGCACGTAGCGATGCCTCTGGCCCAGAACAAAAGCGGCCCTCACTTGCGAGCAACTTATGGGGCAGGTGCAAGAGAAGCAATCGCACAACCGCTGAGCTCCGAAGCGAATTTTCCAAACAATATACATTTCCCAATAAAGTATTACTCACATTTGGAAGTACATTAACTTTCTCGACATCTAATCGATAATAACAACCACTACTGAATTACTAGATCTTAACTACAAGGAAATAATCAATAAATGGGATGGCGAGTAAGCTAGTGAAAACAGACCACAGGTTCCAAGCTTTTCAAGGCAGGTTGTTACACTTGTTAAAAATTTTCACTAGAGGTGCTACAATAGAACATACTTTCGCGCATTATTGGGAACGGTTACGCAATATTATAATGTTGCAATTTCTGCCCTCACTTCAGACATCCCTTGAAAAAGTTCAAAGAAATTCAAACGAAGCGCATGCATGTCACTGCAATTACTATATATTGAAGTCA